>OX336416.1:76687172-76956342 GCA_946903255.1 Schistosoma spindalis | reverse complement strand
GTCACCATTAGAGCTGGTGCATGCTCCATCGATGGTAGACCTATCGACATCCCTACTCTTGTTTTCATTACGTGCCCTTGTTTGTCTACCCGTTTTATGGCTGACTTTTTCCAAGTTTGCCGACAACTTATTCCGCAGACATGTTAATAGAACAATGGTGTTACTCAGCAGTACTACAGCATCCGTGCTGCACGTAACACATATCCACTTATGATCCGACTTGCTAAGTCTATTGTAAGCAGTTGCCGTGAGATCTGTGCACGCTTCATGGGACCAACCTTTGCAGTTGTCGCACTGCATGCGAGATGTAACAGCAAAACGGCATCCAGGTCTTTTGCATGAATTTTTCATGACTCTATTGACGTAAACTGTAATATAGATACTATCAAAAGTTTAAGACCGTTAAAAATACACTAAAAAACACACTAAAACGGGAAAAATGTATAAAAACGGATGAGATAAGATAAACTAGCCTTTACGTGAAAAACTGAAAAAAACCGAATAGTAAGCTGAGGCGAAACCACAGTTAACTATTAAATTGGGTGAAACTCAAAAAAGTAATCTACCGAACTTATAGCTCAGAATAGACTATTTAGATCAGAAACGGTTCTTTTGTTGCCTAAGAACAAAGCAAACGTTTGAGAAATGCAAAACACGTTAGGACTAAACTTTTCGTTCGAAAAGCACGCGTGATAATGACTAAAACCATCTACATCCATATCTTATAAATTATCGACCCAGCTGAGTAATTTGCTACAGTTGAAAATAGTATCATTTGTAACAATTCGATCTTGCCTGTAAACTGGCATGCCTCATGTAACAAACTGTTATTTGAGAATAAATTATTATTATTACCGGCACATACGTTATTTGATTTCATAATTTAAACCAAATATAATATCAATTTTGACATTTCTACAATACTGATTGTTTTTTAATATTTCTAAATACAAAATGCTGTTAACCTACGGCTATTACTATGCATCATACGGTGACTTACTAAAACATCCCTGCATGGAATCATTCTATTATCATTATAATCGCATTTTTAGCCCATATAATTCCCACCTGAAACTCTATTTTAAGCGTGTTAAGCATTCAAACAGACATTTTAAAATTATTACTTGTATTTCCCGACCAGTTGCTGCCGCCTCTTTTTTGAATTATCTTTCAGTTTATCAATACCCGGAGGGTTCTTACTATTCTTTGTCACCTCCGGTGTGCGACAATCCCACTCAAATTGGTATCGAACCAACGTCACGTTCATCCTCATCTCATCTAATGTCTCATCTAAAAATACACTTCTCAAATGAAAACCTTTTACTCCGTATATTGAAGATTTATGGACAGTAGTGAACCGGCTTGTTAGAAACTTAGCCTTTGGTGCATGAATACGTTAACTCAAGAATCAATTTTAGCAAGAGTAATGAGAACAGAATCTGACATTAAAACGTACTGATACATGTAACTGATAAATAGCAGTGTAAAGAAACAAAGCTTGAGGAGAAGCTGAAAGCAATTATCCGATTTATGTCCGGTGTATTAAACAGTCTTAGCTTCACTATTTACAAATGTGTTAGTTTAACTCAAATTTTGAGTTTATTTACCATTTTGGCTCAGAACATTTTCCATTCCACACTATCTTGGTCTTGTAATTTGAAAATTTTGCACCGAAAACCTAGAGACTGAAAGTTTTATATAACTTTAATTTATTTTAAGAACAATATGCTTGAGTTGATTACCTGTGATTTACGAGTAAAAATCGGTATTTGAGCTGGAATTCTGTTCTCCCATTACTTAAGGCGTAAGTTACGAATGGATCGATCGATTACGCTATGGAAAACCACAAAATAAACTTAAGCTCTCCAATTGGTTATTCTAGGGTTATCTTAAAGTGCATACAGAAACGAGCGACCAAATACCTGTTGACAAAGCTTCAAGTAATAAAACGATAAAGCTGTGGATTTCACTTAACAATATCCACCTGAAACTTTCTTATCGCCTAATAGCATATAGTGATAAATATACACCCAAACTAAATAGTTCCGAAAGTCTTGTACATTGATGCTACTGAATGCATTCTAGCTTAAGGCACTCGATGACGCATCTGCACCAGGTCTCGAGCGAGCACGCCGTTGAAGATGCCACAGGTATTCGGAGTTTGACAACACTTTAACCAGTAACACCTTCTAATACGAAGCGCACCCACCAAGTAAAATCAAAAGACAGAAGCGAGGAGATCGAAGATATATTTGATAAGCTATCAATATATCGAGGATCGTTTGCACTAATCTGGCTAGCGATTGAGGCAGATGTTGAGCACGGCGTTCCCACACGTGATCTGGTGCGGATGCTTCACCGAGCGCCTTCAGCTAGATGAGTCCACTAAAACTGTGGTCAGCATCCAATGTCGAAAACTTACAGAGCTATTTGATTTTGGGGAATTATTTACCGCTACAGATCACTACCCCACTAGTGGGGTAGTGATGACCCTAAGACGTGGCCAGCCAGAAGTTTAAACCCAACGAGTTTTTCGTTGGTAAACACTCTTCTGATAGCTTGCTAGGTTTAGCAGCGTCTGGTCGTCTTTCCTTACTATAATGGACCATGATGTACAATATAGTAAAAAAAGTACAACGCAGATTTTTGTTTTTCGCAACTTCATCGTCCTTTTCATCGTCTTTTCCAGTCGTCCTGGAAAAGAAAAGAAAAATATGTAAGTGCATGTCGGGCGAAGAAAAAGGAAAACAAACTCATGCTCACGTAGTAGCGTAAAATAAGATTTTTATAATATCGTTATTTTTTGTTTTTTTTTGAAATAAAAAAAATAATAATATATAAGCATATTAAATTCAGGTTTTTTTTAAAAAAAATTATACAAGTACCAGGGAAAATCGAGGGGATATAAAATGTTAACCTGTGTCTTACGTGCAGTAATCGTTCAAGTGTTCTGGAAATCTTACTCTTCTTCCAGAACGCGTTGTTTTGAGTCTATTTTCGGATACTGTCGCAGTATCAACGTGTGTGTCTGCTGTCGATTGAGACATTATAAGCGCAGGAGTTGTGTCGTGCGATTGTATTGAAGGAAAATCGACGCTGCTTTGAGGCGATCGATACTGATGCTATCGTTGGTTCCGTTCTTATCGATTATATAGTACTTAGGTTCGCGTTGAAGAACTTTGAAAGGTCCTTCGTATACTGGCTTGAGAGGTCCTCAATGCGAGTCTCGACGTACGAAAACGTGTGTACTATATCGTAAGTCAGGTTGAATGAAAACTTCAGTTGATTGTGGTCGAGTCGAAACAGGTTTAACTGAAGGTATTGCGTTTGTAAGCCTGTTCGCGTAGGAGGTTAGATCCATGTTCAACGAAGAGGATGTAGGATCCACGAATTCTCCTGGAAGTCGAAGGGTCGTTCCATAAACGAGTTGAGACGCAGTGTACCCAATGTCAGCTTTCACTGCATTGCGAATACCTAGTAAGACGAGTGGAAGTGCGTCAGTTCACTGAGAAATGTTTGAGGCTGATAGTGACGCTTTAATTTGTCGGTGAAAACGTTCTACTAACCCGTTTGCTTGTGGGTGGTAGGCCGTCCTTCGAAAGCGAGTGATTCCTAGTTTCATGGTCAGACAACGGAACAGTTCAGATTCAAACTGACGTCCACGATCTGTAGTAATGGTTGTTGGGCAGCCGAAGTTTGCTACCCACCTCTCGACGAAGGCGCGGGCCACTGTTTCAGCAGTAATATCTTTGATGAGTACTGCTTCTGGCCATCGAGTAAAACGGTCTACGCATGTTAAAAGATAAGAATATCCATTTGAATCTGGTAAAAGTCCTACCAAATCCAAATGAACATGGTCGAAGCGAGCATCGGGAGTTTTAAACGAGCCTAAGGGACATTTTTTATGCCTAATAACCTTAGATTTCTGGCAGCTTACACAGGAGCGTGCCCACTCCCTCACGTCTTTATTCATACCAGGCCAGCAAAACCGTTCTGCTATAAGCTTGATGGTTGCACGAACACCTGGATGAGAAAGTCTGTGCAACGTATCGAAGACGTTGTGTCGATATTGTTTCGGCACGATTGGGCGATCCCCACCTGTAGATGTGTCACAAAGTAAGGTTTCCTTACCTGTTCCCATCTGTTTAATGCGCAGTTTAAGTGTTGTTGAGGCCTACTCGTGCTGAAGATCACTGTCTTCTTTTTGAAGTTGGGCGAGTTTTAAAAGGTCGATTCCTTGGGAACTGTTCAAGGAATTTATACGAGACAAGGCGTCTGCAACTACATTGTTTGCTCCAGAAATGTGTCGAATATCTGAGGTAAACTGCGAAATGTAGTCCAGTTGTCGAGACTCACGTGGTGAGTACTTGTCCGAAGAAGAGCTTAAGGAGAAAGTAAGTGGTTTATGGTCGGTAAAAATGATAAATTCACGGCCTTCGATATAGTGTTGAAAATGCCGGACAGCACAATACATAGCTAGGAGTTCCCTACCGAATGTGTTGTACCTCGATTCAGTGTCTAGCAACCGTCTAGAGAAAAATGCCAAAGGTTGCCAGGAGTAGTTAACACATTGTTGCAAGACTGCTCCGATTGCTGAGTCGGATGCGTCTACTGAGATGCTAATGGGCTCTTTAGGGTCCTGATGAGCAAGCATTGCTGCTCGGGCGATATTTTCCTTAACCGTGGAGAATGCTTTTCGGGTAGTGTCATCTAGATTAATGGATTTCGCATTTCCACGAAGTTGGTCGGTAAGGGGTTTCATAAGTAACGCGCATTTCGGTATGAATCGTCTATAAAAACTTACCAGACCGTTAAACGTGCGCAATTGCTTGATGGTGGTCGGTTCTGGGTAATCCAGAATGGCCGCCACTTTCGTTCTAAGGGGTCGAATGCCATGCGCATCTATAGTGTGTCCTAAGAAGTCTAAGGATTCGGTTCCGATTTGGCATTTCTGAATGTTTACGGTAATGCCATGCTTTTGTAGTCGGTCGAACACAAGGTCCAGATGATGGAGATGCGATTCTTTGTCCGGACTTGCTATTAGGCAGTCATCAACGTATGCATGTACGAAGTTGAGACCTCGAAAAACGTCATCTATGAACCTTTGGAAAGTCTGTGCCGCGTTTCTCAGACCGAAAGGCATTCGCAAAAATTCATAGAGTCCGAAGGGCGTTATAATAGCGGTTTTTGGAATGTCTTCAGTGGCCATAGGAATTTGGTTATAAGCTTTTACCAAGTCAATTTTTCAAAAGACAGTTGCACCTTTCAAGGTAGCTGTCAAATCGTGATTTCGAGGCAACGGGTAACGATCGGGAATAGTGTTTGCATTCAATCTCCGATAGTCACCAGTTGGACGCCAATCGTTGCTGTCCTTTTTAGGGACCATGTGCAACGGAGATGCCAATGGTCTATTTGACGGTTGTATGTTTGCTAAGTCTATCATATGGTCAAATTCGTTTTTCGCCAACCTTAACTTTTCAGAGGCCAGTCGGTGAGCTTTAGAGAATACAGGTGTTCCTGTAGTCGTGATGTGATGTGTAACGTTGCTGGTTACACACGGCAATTTCGGTTGCGTTTGATAAATGCCAGAATATTTATCGAGTATTGGTTGATAGAAGGGGTCTATATTGTGCTTAATTGTGACTGGAGATAACCTGCAACCAGAAAAAGAAGTCAGGCAAACAGATAAATTAGTGTTTCCGTCTACTAACCTCCGTTTGCGCGTATCGATAATTAAGTTGTGGTGTTGTAGAAGGTCCATACCAATGATTGGCATGGAAACATCTGCAACAACAAAAATCCAGTGAATGGGTTTGCGTAAACCCACGTTAAGATAAACATACCTTTGGCCATACGTAGCGATAGGCTTTCCGTTTGCCGCCTGTAGATTTAAAACGGGCTCGTGTAGCCGGTCGTTGGAATTCGCTGGGAGAACGCTAACCTCTGCGCCAGTATCTACGAGGTAGCGAACTCTCGTTATCACATCAGTGACATATAAAAGACGGCTATGTTCGCCGGCTACGGTCGCCGTTAACGCGTGCCGGCTTGGAAGTTTCCCGAAACATTCTTCGCGTCGACGGATTTCGCGTTGGGAAAATTGCAGGGTTTTCTGCAATTTCTGGCGGACTTCCCGTACTGGTTATGGTACCAGCACCAATCAGGATTATCCGTCACTCGAGTTCTAGATACGGATCGCCTACGTGATGTGCTTTTCCGCGGAGTAAGTGATCGTTTACGGTCGTTACCGAGTTTGAGATAGCGCGTAAGTGTATGACACAACTCTGTTATGTCATTCTGGGTCGTTTGAGGCTTTTCTTTGACTGAAAACACCTCGGCGTTAGGAGACCTAGTGATCTCGAGAATGCGATCGGCAGATGCCGCTAGTTCGTCTACGGCGTTGTTTTGGAACGAGACCAAAACAGCTTGCACCTGTTGAGGAAGTTTGGATAAGAAAGGTTGTTTGAATAGGTCGTCATCGAAGGTTCTTTGGCCAATGACTTTGCAACATGTCTGTGGCAGAACCGTGTTGCAGGTCGATGTTGTTAAGGAGTTGGTCTAACCTTTGTCGATCGGTTAGATCTCCGCGTTTAAGGATGGCCTGTTTCAGTGTTTGGTATGGATCAGAAACATCACTAGTAAACATACTAGGTGTTACGTACCTGTTGAATTCGCGCGGTAGTGCCTTGACTACTGCGAGGAATTGTGCACGCGCATCGTTCACACCGTGCTCGAGGAAGTCGGCTTCTGCATATCAAAACCAGGCTTCGACGTTGTCTGGCCAGAAAGGCATAAGTTGGAAAGAGGGTGGGGACGCAGTCTTTTACTTAAATACTCTAGGGGTCTGTTCAGTCATAGTAATATATCAAGTACGAAAAGTGAACGAGTGGCAAATATATATATTATCCCAAAAACACGGAAAAAATATCACAATGTAAAAAAAAAGAAATTAAAATAAGACAATGATATATAAAATCACAAATAGGAACAGACTCACAGTTTACAATATGGTGTACCAGATCACGTCGGGCTCTCCAATGAAGATGCCACAGGTATTCGGAGTTTGACAACACTTTAACCAGTAACACCTTCTAATACGAAGCGCACCCACCAAGTAAAATCAAAAGACAGAAGCGAGGAGATCGAAGATATATTTGATAAGCTATCAATATATCGAGGATCGTTTGCACTAATCTGGCTAGCGATTGAGGCAGATGTTGAGCACGGCGTTCCCACACGTGATCTGGTGCGGATGCTTGACCGAGCGCCTTCAGCTAGATGAGTCCACTAAAACTGTGGTCAGCATCCAATGTCGAAAACTTACAGAGCTATTTGATTTTGGGGAATTATTTACCGCTACACCGTGCTTCCCATCTCTTTCAGTTACTACTCAGCCTCGACCAATCACTTCTCGATATATTGACAGCTTTACGAATATGTCTTTAAACCCGATTCATTTTTGACCACTTATTTGATCGGCTTGGTATCTTTTGATTACAAAGGTGTCACGTGTGAAGGCTTTGTTAAACCCCGAATATCTTCGGCATATTGGAGCCTCCCCATGCCGATCCACATGTTCCCTTGAATGGGTACACGGATAATCGATCATGAAGATTTATGTAATAGTGTGCTTTCGATGACCGCTAAGTTTCAATAAACATAGCCAAAAGGCTAGACAGTACGCATTCCAAAGCAGGACGGAATTAAGTAATAACCAAATCAATAAGCAAGACATATATTCTTCGAAAGCTATTTTACTTCCTTGAGTACACATATAATACAAAACAATATAGTTAGCATCATGAAAACTTGAAACATCGCAAATAATGTCGCTTATCATATGATCGTTATTACGTAACACGTTCGAAACCTTTCAGTATCAACTTCTCTTTCCGATTAATAAATTGTTCTAATCTCACGCACGTGTTAATTATGATTATTGTCAAGTGCTTCCTTTATTAAATGTGAGTGCATTCTGTGTGCCCAATAAATCGTTGACTCAATTTATTATTGCTCTTTACCATCAAAGGTAATTCCGCTCAATGCTCCTAACACCCTCACAGCACAATAAGTTCCTTCAGACTAGACGCAAACCAACCGAAGGCTGAACGTTACAACAATTTGAGGTGCTCGGAAGCTGGATGTTTCGTATAGCACGCTAAAATATTTATATATTTTGAACACCTTATGCTGTGGTTAATATACATATTTGATAATTTGATGTATTTGAATTATTGTATTAACCAGGAATTCCTAAAACAGTGCAATTTATACCTAATTGAACTAGACGAGAACAAAGGAACGTCTTGTATTCGAAATTAAAAATCAGGCAGGAATCAAACACAAAATGACCATTAATTCATACTAACATCTCACGATCTCTAATAACATTGGCTTACTCTCACTAACACTTATCTACAGTGAAAATATACAACGTAAACTCAGTTCAATCGACTGATGTACTCGTTAGCTAATCGTCACGGGAATTCGTTAAGTTAATTTTCTTCCTACTGTAAGATGTCTGAAGAAAAGTGACTTATTTTTTGGAGATAGAGACTTACCTACACTTTTTAAATGGACTACCTTTTAGTTCTGAAGGTTAACCTACCGGTTCAAAGTAATTCGTGATGATCGGGAGGTTGAGTGTGTTTTCTCGGTTAGCTTGTCGAAGAGCTATTTATTTATTCCGAGATTTTTGTGCTGAGGCAGAACGTAACTTGTTGTTAATACTTTCACTGTCTTCCTAGTCTTGGTAGAAGATGGGAATAAGTCAAGAAGTTGTAAACCTTTACGCCCTTTATATTTTGATTTTCAAGCGTCTACGCCAATGGTAAATTTTATGTTGCGAATCACTGTTGAATAAAGGATCCTCGCGTATTAGATGCCATGTTACCGTTTTATATTAGTCACTTCGGTAACCCTCATTCACGCACACATGAGTATGGTTGGTATTGCGAAGAAGCTGTTGAAAAAGCTAGAGAGGTACTTCTCATTTCTAAGTTCTTAAAATCTTTCAGAATGTAGCTAATCAGATAGGCGCTGACCATAAAGAGATCATCTTCACCAGTGGTGCGACAGAAAGTAACAACCTAGCTGTAAAAGGTGTTGCTAAGTTTTACCACCCAAAGAAGAAGCATATTATAACTACACAAATCGTAATGAGTTATAGAGTAATTTTAGTTGCTTTTTAGGAGCATAAATGTGTCTTGGATTCCTGTAGAGTTTTGGAAAACAATGGGTTTGATGTTACTTATTTACCTGTTCAGAAAAATGGAATTTTGGATTTGGAGGTTCTGGAACGGTCTATTAAGCCTGAAACGGGTTTAGTCTCGGTCATAGCTGTTAATAATGAGATAGGTGTTCTCCAGCCTATGGAAGAAATCGGAAGACTATGCCGAAGTAAAGGGGTTTTCTTCCATACTGATGCTGCACAAGCTTTCGGAAAAGTGCCAATTGACGTCAATGCTATGAATGTAGGTTTCTATCTAATTATTACTGCTTCTTTT
The DNA here is from genome assembly GCA_946903255.1 of Schistosoma spindalis. Classification (NCBI taxonomy): domain Eukaryota; kingdom Metazoa; phylum Platyhelminthes; class Trematoda; order Strigeidida; family Schistosomatidae; genus Schistosoma; species Schistosoma spindalis. Next base: position 76,946,839 of record OX336416.1, on the reverse strand, counting down.
GAGGTACAGACTCTAAATGTTTTAATTTTTTTATTTGGCGATTCTGACTGCTAAATCATAAATCGTGACGGTTCAGTCTGACATAAGCTGGTATTCATGATTAAGGTGGTTTCTGCTAGTCATTGTTTTTGTTTTTAAGTACTTAACAGTGGATTTTTTAAAAATCAGTTTGCCACATTTCTGGAATTAGGATTTAAGAAATGCAGTTTTTGTTGATAATCCCTAGTCTGACGGTACTTGCTGTATTCTTGTGGCATGTCGTCATGCGAAAGGTAGTGAGTTTTATATGCCCTCAAAGTGTCCGGATTGCGAGGTTAGGTCAATAAAGGGTGTTCTTGCGGTCCGTAATTTTATGTCTGGATTAATAAGCTATACTGTCCCTAGATATGCTTCAAGTTGTCTGGTAGTTTTCCAGTTAGTCGGACAAAGAATTTTCGTAATGAAGTATGAAGTTAGATACATTGTCGTTCTTGGAAGAAAGGCATACTCACTAATATGAATGCACGGTGATTTAGTGTATCAATTCAATTCAACAATCGTTCTGACATTGTAACGAATCCATCAGCCAGTTTGTAGACTACTGAAATATTGATGCGGATATCTGTAATTACTCACAAAATGTCTGCATAGTGTCACTCCTTAAATTTCCCTTTCAATGACAATAATATGAGTTTTGGTAATCACTATTGTGTTGCTGTATGGCAACCTACGTTTTACAGTTATAAATTTATTTGTTGACATGCATGTAATTCACAGTAGCCTTCTGAGTTAAGACAATGTTTCTTTACAGAATGTAATTACATTTTATCATAAACTAGTTTCTTACAAAAGATCTAGCTATACTTGATTAGTTTTTCTAAATATTCCCCAGATATTTTATATTGGCTCTCGTTAACTACTTGTTTCGTCTTGAGCATCATCATATGATTAGTCATCTATACATAATGACCCTGGCTTTAAGATTGATGGAAACTCCATAAGTATGTGTGTTATCCCAAACTCCTTATATTTGTTTAGTAGCTAAATCTGTAGTATCATTGATTACAATCACTTTTGATACTAGTTAGCACACTGGAAAGTTTAGCAACTAGCTTATACAATTAGACGTCCTGTTGTCTACTATAAAGTAGATTTGATTGTATCCTCCACACTAAGTGTTTAGGTCAGTTATTTAGCTATGTAATTACAAAGATCAGACCATTTTCCTATCCTCATAATAAAAATTACTAAGAAGCATTTTTGTAAAGTTACTCTTGATCTATTTATCGTCAACACCTTGTTACTATTACTGATTTAACCCCCACAACACCTGTGTATATTGATAGAAATTATCAAGTCATCAGTAAACTATATGTGTTGAAACATTGAGGTGGTTTAGTATTTAATAGATATGATTTTCAAAAATTAACTGTCCACCAAGCGGTATTAAGACCTGTCTAACTTAAAATAGATGAAACCTTCGTATAATACGTATTTTGTACCACGATTCAAAGGATTATTTAAGTGTTTTATTTGGATTTTTCATATTATTAATATCGTCACTTAGTCAATACATAAAGTTTGCTCTAGCTATACATTATAAAGTTAACTACCAAATTCCAGGATTTTTCAAACTCATTGAATTTAACTAGGTTTCTTCTGACGTGCTTAAACATCACGTTTGCACTGTATGCATTACTATTCAGTAATCACTTAATTTTGTGAGCGTAAATATCACTGTGTAATGGTTTATTACTTTTCATAACCATTACATTGTTGTGATATGATAAACTTAAAGATATATTTTTGTGGAACTCTGTTCAGATTGACCTCATGTCCATTAGTGGTCACAAGATATATGGTCCTCAGGGGATTGGTGCTCTCTACGTACGTCGTCGACCGAGGGTTCGGTTAGAAGCTCAACAAAATGGAGGTGGACAGGAACGTGGGTTAAGATCTGGTACTCTTCCTACGGCCTTAGTTGTCGGCCTAGGTGAAGCAAGTCGTTTGGCAGGCGAGGAAATGAAAGTAAGTTTTCAAAAAGAATACTATTTACTTCTTGTCATCTAAAAACATGATTATTTTATCATGGGTGTTATTCATTTTGCTTCTTTTATTAGGCTGAGATCTTTCTTTTCAAAACCAGTTTTTCCAATACCTTTTAAAGGTTTTTGTCATTCAGGTAATTTATCATGATTACCGTAAGTCACCCTAGTAGTGGTGATGCAATTTCATATAATTCTACCTAACACTAACACTGAGCCACTTTTGTAAATGACTTTCGAAGTATTAATGAGAGTTTCAGACACCCTTTAAGATAGTTCCCAACCACGGCCTTGTCTAACTATTCAAGACCAGTCACGTCATCCGAAAACAGGGATTGTCAACCTGAAATATCCAAAGTGGTCAATGGTTTGATGGAGGGTGAAAAGTGTCCAATACACGTACGACCTAAACGAAAACCAGTCCATTTCTTGTTAATCGGATTTTGTTGCGTCCGGCACACTGGGAAGTGTAATAAAAGACACAATTTGGAACTCATCTATTAAAAAAATTTTACTTTGGTGTCTATCACATTTATTTTCTAAGCTGTTTATTGGAAATGTACACGATGGGTTTTTCACTTCAGAATAACGTAATACAGTTTGCTATGTGTTCTAAATTATCTGAATGCTATTTAAATCATATGTTTTTTTGGATTTTAGTGGTTAATGTTCCTTTCAAACTTTCGATTCGTTATAGATATCGAAATTCACTGAATAGTGAGAACATGGATAGTTTGATCAAAGTCGGTCATGACATAGGACAATTAAGATGTCTTTTGAAGTGTTTCATTTTGCTCTCTGTAGATCTTCAAAGAATGGTAGTCAGTGTGTTATTCATTTCGTATGTTTCACCGAGATGAGTCTTTTCGCTAGTGGATGAGAATTGCCTTAAATTTGGACAATAAATAAATGCCACTATTTTTTAACACCAAGTTTTTTGGCCGTTGCGAAGTCCCCACCACTGTTTTTCAGGAGAAACTAAGTGTTTGACTATCGAAACTAATGTAAGGCAAAAGACAGCTTCTTGTGTTGTATTGGGGTTCTTGCATTCGGGCCATTTATTGTAGGAGCAGTTGTATTCTCTAGTCAGATTATTGGTTTATTCACCTAGATTGTCTTTATAGGACTAATTACTTGTTAGTCATCGACACGATAATTATGACTTGATCAGAAGTTGATGTTTGCGCATATTATTATGTGCGCAACTCTGTTAAGAAGCACAGTATCATAAAGTACGTATTGGCAATCCCAACGGACTGTCTTATGTACATGATAAGCCTCAAGCTAGTACTACAATATTAAGTCATTCCACTTATCGCATTTCATTTGATCGTTCATCCAGGTAAATAACACTTATTCTCGACTGGTCATAATATGTAGTCCAGTTGACTTTGAGTCTTTCTACATTATCACTAATGCAGTAATATGACATGTTTCTGATCATAATTGGTTTCTTCTGTGTGATAACTCATACTATTACGGTTCGCAGCAAATATTATGACGTGTTCATTTGATATTTTTATTTTTATCCCATGGGATTGTAAGTATACAACTTTGTTTAGAGTCGCATGAACTCATAGTAATAAAACATTAGGGGTACTTTGATGATAATAATATGAAATTGTTTTTAGGATTAATAACGTTAATATTAATTACATGCGATATAAGTAGCACTGTTCATGCCATGTGAAGAATACCCCCTATTGAATGGACTTTGTAATCCAGTATTATTTAAACCTCTAGATAACTTGTCCTATTCCGACTAAAAAATGCTCTATTTTTGGAAGAACATTTACGAATGTATCACAGAGACATATTGATATTCACTTTTGCTTAATTTTACCCATCTCCCATCTGAATAATTAGTTTAGTGGCAGAACTGGATAATTTCTACTTTTTCTCAATAGTATTTTCTTATCTCTGAAGTGCACCATGTGAGTAAACGGAGTTATGTCAACTCAAATATATTAACAAACACAATTTTATGTGCAACTTATTAGTTGTCTTTTAAAAACCCTTCTGTCCGTAGTAATTAGCTATTTGATTTCAGTTTTCATCTGTTTGTCTCTTTTTAACCTTTTCTGTACTGTGTTATTAATAATTAGAACCTGTCTTTTCAGATATCCATCATTTTTTTCAAAACATAAATTCATTAGTACAAAGTTGTGCTTATTTTTACAAATCAATACAGGATGATTATGAACATGTTTCCATGTTAAGTAAACGTTTAATCGATGGTATCACTTCCAAAATTCAACACGTTACCCTCAATGGTGACCCAATTCAACGTTATCCAGGCTGTGTAAACTTTAGTTTTGCTTGCGTAGAGGGTGAAAGCTTACTCATGGCTTTAAAGAATGTTGCTCTATCGTCCGGCAGGTGATTTTAAATGTTTTGTAGTCGTTTTCAAACCATATTTGTTTTTTTTTGTATGATATATACAAAATCACTAAGAGAAATAAGCCTTAGTGTTTATGTATTTACTTTTAAAGTGATTGTTTTAATTGAATAGAATATAAAAATATTTTAACCCCCTTGTATTATAATAGTTCCAAGTATTAAGCCGCTTACCAATTTCTTTGGAATTCTGCCTAAAAAGTACTGGACAGCCGTCTGGTCCTAGTATAGGACTCGTGAGCAGTGCGCATCCATCATCCCACACGTGAGATTCGAACCCTGGACCTTTGGTCTCGCGCGCGAACATGTAACCTCTAGGCCACTGAATTGGTATCCAACAGTGTTAATGTCTAACTTCAATCGATTCAGGATCTTGCTCAATCATTTTGTTATAATTTTCTCTTACGGTTATAACCCAGCTATTCCTATCGCTTAGTATTCTCGGACACAGATTCAATCGACAAGTCCCCAATTTGGAACACGGTTGAACAGGAAAGAGATTATATCCCAAACAAAAAGTTTAGATGGAAATAAGAAGCACAATAGGAAAACCGTTAGTATATTTATAGTTTTTACATGAGAATATTTCTAGAGTATTCTCCAAGTATCGGCTATCGCTGATTGGACAAGAATTAGCCAATCACCGTGCGCCAAAGCAATCGTGCATTGAACATGCTTTAATCCAATCTATGTCCCGCTAACACCTTTATTGTCTGAGGTGAATTAATGTCTCACCCAAAGTAAATATATATATATTTATATCGGTTAGGAAATTAAATAAAAAATAGCCAATCAGGATGAAGCGTTAACAGAAGAGCTTCAAATTATAGGAAAATGATGAAGGTACTATAGATTGAGTTCTAAGAATTAATCAACTTATTAGGAGTAACTCGATAATTTAGTCTGCAAATCATGGTACTGTAGTCCGGAAGGACCCTATTTTCTAGCTCTAAAAATGTTAAACGCATATGAAAGATACCCAGGGTTATAACAAATCGCATGTTTCGTGTCATGCCGAGCATGGTTCATGCTAATTTAATAACGAATAAAATATCACATTGGAAAAAAATAAATATGAAACTGAGTAATTATCACTCTGAATTAAAAAAAAACAGAAGTAATGTTGAACAAGAAGTCACAATTAGTAAAAGAGTGTAATTTTGTTTTTTCATCCTGTCATATCAGTACTTTTACTACTTGTTAATTTGTAATTGTGTACAAGGCTCCCAAATGCTCATTGGCTACCATAGGACTGCATCTATTTATGTTGCTCCACTGTTTTTAGGGTCAGACCCTTAGGCCAAAGGCTTCGGATGTGGCCCTCCGTGAAAACCACCTGCTTCGGTCTGGGCACCCGGGCAGTATCACACAAATGAAGTGACTTATGTGGCGCATATATATTCGGTGCCCCTTTGCACCAATATTTATATGTTCAAATAAATAAATAAAATCTTTAATAGTCGTGGCGTTCGAATTTGATTTTCTCCAACAGTGTTTTTCTAATTTGTACTATATATATAAGAAATTAAACCTATCAGCAGCTTATGTTTCATCCCTCATAAAACTGCTATTCACTGCCCAATCATGTGTATTTATCATTTTGGTGGTTGCTGATTGCCTCACTGCATCATTAGCTGCAGTGTAAATGATCAGTTTTTTCTTGGTGTCGCACGCAGTTGAAGTGGTCCTAAGTCGTTGGATTGTACCAAGTTCTTGTCCTAAATTAAACGTTGACTTTGCCCTGTTTAAAGTGAAGCATACCGGTAGCGAGAAGGCTGAAATACTGAGCTTAATCAGTCAGTCACAACCTGGAATTTGGTACACATGTACATCGGTTCAAGTTGCCTCACCTCATTAACAGAGAGAGAGAGAGAGATGAAATTGTCAGGGCAAATCTCAGAATAGTAGGGGTTTAATAAAACTAATCTAACTGATTTAGTTGTAAAGGAATCAAACTTATGACCCAGCGTTGTAAATCGAATGTCTGAAATCCAGCATATAATTCAGATCATTAGGAAGGGGATTATAATCACGTATTTATCATGAATGTTTTCATTTAACTTCTTTCTAACAACTTGTTTTTATTGTAGTGAAAATCACCAATGTGTCAGGATATTAGTTAGATATGTTAGTCGATTTTTCTTTAAGAACTATTCATTTTATCTATTGGTATACTTTGATCTGTTATCTTGCATTACGTTAATTTTATTTTAGTGCATGTACATCTGCTTCATTAGAACCATCTTATGTTTTAAGAGCGATAGGGACTGAAGAGGATTTAGCACACTCTAGCATTCGATTTGGTATCGGACGATTCACCACTGAAGAGGAAGTTGATTTTACAGTCGCTGAACTAAGTAAACATGTTCATCGGCTCCGAGAAATGAGGTTAGTTAATTAGTCATTTCAAAATTGCATAATAGGTATATTATTTCTTGATGTAGTTAGCGTTTAACCATTTTAAAAGTCCACTGAATGTTTCTAGCATTCATCTGGATAAATAATTATTTAAAATAGGAGTCCATATATATGTATACATTTACGGTTATTTCGTTTATACACTTTATATTTATTTTGTACTTACTGAATTTATTGTCACATACCTAGGCAAATGTATTTGTGTATGCGTAAATCTTTATCTTAACATTATTTTGAAAGATACATTTTGTTTGAATTTTTTCCTATATACCACAAGAAATAATATTGATTAAACATATATAATCTATGGAGTTCACTTTGTTGATAAATTGTAATTTACAAGTTTTTTTAATGGATAATCTACTGTATTGTTTTGCTTGTATCGTCCCATTGAGTTTTTTAAGACTGCAATTGATCAGTCTATTATTGGCATATGTGCATACTGTGCGTATGCCTCGATATTGCCTTAATTCACAAGCTTTTATAAGCAAAGATGGATAGCGGCTAGCAGTGAAATCCAGCAGGTACATCAGCTCCATTCCTCTTCAGCTTTGCCATCGATGACATTCTGGAAACAGCTCTGACGGATGTAAGTAATAGTGGTGTGGATCTGTTGCCTGGAGAAAGACTTCTCGACCTTGAATATGCGGACGATATTGTCTTACTGTGCGAGAATGCCCAAGCTATGCAATCCGCACTTAATCAGTTGGCAATCAATGTCCGTAGGTATGGTATGTGCTTCTCACCTTCGAAGTGCAAAGTACTTCTACAAGATTGGCAGGATTCTAATCCTGTACTCACTCTGGATGGCGAGCAGATAGAAGTAGTCAAGAAGTTCGTGTATCTAGGTAGCTGCATAAGTGCTGGTGGTGGCGTGAGTGATGAGATCAATGCACGTATAGTGAAAGCCAGAGCGGCTTATGACAATTTGTGCCATCTTTGGCGCCTTCGTGATGTTAGTCTGGCTGTAAAAGGTCGGATCTACAACGCAACGGTGAGAGCAGTTTTGCTCTATGCTTGTGAATCCTGGCCTCTCCGAGTTGAGGATGTTAGACGACTCTCTGTGTTTGATCATCGTTGTCTCCGAAGGATTGCTGACATCTAGTGGCAACACCATGTTGGTAATGCAGAGTTTCGGCATCGTGTGTTCGGTCACAGAGACGATAATGAAATTGGTGTCACCATCTTGAAACACCGACTTCGGTGGCTTGGACATGTTCTACGAATGTCGTCCCAGAGAATTCCACTTCGTGCATTATTTGCCGACTCTGGGACTGGTTGGAAAAAGCGGAGAGGTGGTCAGTATATGACATGGTGTCGTGGTATGGAAGAAAGCTGCAAAGGGCTGGCTTGTGTTGGTCCTTCACGACTCCCTGGCTGGGGTCCGAGAGACGGTGTAACACATTGGTTAGAGATGTTATCAGATATGGCTCAGAATAGAAGCCAGTGGCGATCCTGCTGTAACCTTCTTTTACTTTCTTCATAAAAAAGTGGTTGCCTCTTCCTTAACTGAAAGATATTTTCTGATTGTAACCCATTATTGTTCTCTCTTTTTTTCCTCCTTTCTCTTCAAGTTATCATTGTTTTGTGTGGCGCATATATATTTTGTGCCCCCTTGTACCAATATTTATGTGTTCAAATAAATAAATAAAAATAGGTACATCCAGCTGGCGAGTCCCAAATAGGACGAAACGCGTGTTTTGGATTCCACTGCTAGCTACTATCCATCTTTGCTGACAATCTACTGTGTTTTACGTTTTTGTACTCGTTGTAAATAAATGTTCCAAAAAATCCACCTATTAATGCAATTATGTATCCAAATCATGTAATCATCTGCTCATACTATATAAATTTCAGTTGATAGTATGTTTTTCAAAACATATGTCAATCATTTGAAAAACTGTAAAGTTGATATTTTAGAGTATAATAGACGACTTTCAACCATTGCCCCCAAAGTGCCCTGGTGCGACCGAGGGTGGAGAGAGTCAGCTCTCTTTCTCGAAGTTTCATCAAATGGCCACGCGTATACAGCTACTGCCAGGGAAGTCCTACTCACTGCCTTCTCTCACACGGGTGTTGTTCATGAAATTAGGAGGATAAAAAGCGGTTTTATGGACACGGGGATTCCACCCAAGGGAGTTGGAAAACCCTGATTCCAAACCAATGGTGCACATAGGCTCCAGTATCCTAAAAGAACAAATGACGTATGAACCAATTGTTGGTCACTGGCTACCATGGGTCTGCATCTATTTATGTTACTCCACTGCCTTGTGGATCAGACCTTTAGGTTGAAGGCTCCGAGTGTGGCCTCTGGCTTTTAAGTGTTTTACTTTCCTTGGTTGATTTTTTCCTATATCTGCTTAACTTTTTTATTGTTTGATTTTTTTATTTTAGTCCTTTGTGGGAAATGGTATCAGAGGGAATCGACATAAAGTCTATACAATGGACACAACACTGATCATATGTTTCACTATACTAGAAGTTTTATTGTACTTTTGTTCTTCATCTTTACCACTAAAAACTTCCATATTTTGTTTTCTAAGTGAAATTAAAATTTTAAGAAACATTCAATTAACAGTTGGATCGTGAAAATTCAAGAGAGTTATTTTTCTTTCTCTTTGAATATTTCAAAATAAGTGATCTTTATTCACAATTCCACATTGTAAATCAGTTCCTAATTTTGTTAGTTTCAAAGTAATATATATTTTAGTGTTGAAAGTATTTGAATAGTCTAATAAGAAGGCGACGATTATCAGAAATATGTGATGATATATTAGCGCAATACATTTCGAAAAATCTGATCACACATATACTTGTTAAGAACGTATATATATAAGGTCGACTAGACAAATGGAGGTTAAATTTAAGGTGAGCACAAACTGTTTTTAAACTCATAAAGGGGTTCGAATTTTCGTATGGTCAAGGCTTTAATAAACCTTAGTATACACCCTTTAACATTTTCGTACAACACCACCAAAGCCAAGCTAAGATTAAACTTGTGACCTGTTTCAACTATATGTTTGGCAATAGAGGATGATGAATGTTTATCATCCACTCTTGTTGAGTCGTATGATTTTATTTGACTTGGTAGCAATTCAGACACTATTTTAATGATCACGGTTACTCTTCCCGATTTGTGTGTGGCTACACAGTAGGATATTACGCTATTGTTTTTCTACCTCTTACGTTTTTGGTGAAGCACAGACCTTGTTTTTTCCTTGATAATAACCTTCGCTGGACAATACATTTTGTTGATAACTGATTTGTTGAAAATGTTGTTTATTTTGCTTTTTCACTTTGTGGAGAAATTCTATATTCTGTCGGCATTTTAACGTAAGCAGTGATCTAGACAATTATGAATTGATGCAGGATTTATTAGTGCTTCAGATGGCATTATTAAACCAATTACCTTCTGTATCTACTAAAAATCTGCTAGCACTTGATTCTTAACATTTGTGATATATGAGAAATAGAAAGTTATATTGCTTAAAATTATGTTTTATTAAGGTGCATTGTACAGAAATTAATGTACTTTGAAAATGGTTTTCGTCAAAACCTGAAGTTTTTTTTAAAGAAACGGGGAACACGAGATATCATTTGTTTTAGATGGGAATGTATTGTCCGTTACTACGTTAAGCCCATGTAACTTATTCTAGCTTCTGGACAGGCCAATTTATCCATTCTTCTTGAGCCACGTTTTGACATTGTTAATTATTCACCGATCAACCTTGACTGTATTCCGTAAAAATCAACATTGCTAAAATTTCACTAACCAGAATAAACAATTTAAACTCTGTCCGGGGAGTTGAAGGAAGGATTATGACGTCTCATGATGGTAGCCGAGGTTTTCGGAAGTCAGATGCCGATGCTCTTCCTAACAAACAGCAATAATTTTTATAAGTACATGGAATGTTCGGACAAGGTGGGAGGCCGGGAGGACTAATCAACTAGCAACGAAAATGAGGAAACACAGCTTGACGGTGCTCGGAATCAGCGAGACCCATAGGACCCAAGCTAGATAGCAAAGGTTAGTACGGAAGAGATAATGCTGCACTCTGGTAACAAAGAAAAAAATGCTCTATATACTCAAGGAGTTACTTTGATGCTGTCCAAAGAAGCACGAAATGCACTTAGTGGGTAGTAATCTCAGGGATCCAGGATCATCAATGATTTCGATAAAGATCAGTTTTATGAGAGGCTGCAATCGATTGTAGTGATGTGCTCAGGAAGAGACCTGACAATGCTGATGGCAAATCTAAGCGCCAAAGTCGGAATGGACAACAACGGTTAGAAAGATATCATGGGACGACATGTACTAGAAGAAAAGAACAGGAATGTCAGTGGTTTGAAAATCTATGCGCATTCAACAAATTGGTTACAGGCGGCACAATATTCCCACACCAACACATACACAAAGCTAAATGGTCCTAACCGGACCATACCACAGAGAACCAGATAGGTCATATTTGCATCACTCAGAAATTCAGAAGGTCAATGGAAGACGTGAGAACCATTTCGAAAGCTGATGTAGCTTCAGATCACTTGGTGGCTGCCAAGATGAAACTGAAGCTAAAGAAGAATTAAATAATTGGAGAAACAGCATTATAGAGATTCAATACATAATTCCCTCGAGATACTGATAAACTCAACCAATTTAACATAACTCTCAACAACATGTTACAAGGTCTGCGCAAGGGAAGAAGAGACTACTACAGAGGACATTTGAAAAGAGATCAAAGGAGCATAACTTTAACGTGTCAGGAGGTGCTGGGCCGCAGGAAGCATCATAAGTTATGGATCTCTATCGAAACCCTATACAGGATTCAAGAAATGAAGAACGAAGAGACAGCAGTCAACAACAGAGAAAGTGAGGACATGAGCTGAATACTCAGAAGCTAACAAATAAATACAGAGGAGCATTAGAGCCGACAAGCAGAAAAACATGGAACAATACGCGGGAACAACTACAAGAGAAGAAAATATGAAACAACCATTTGACACGACGAGGAAACTGGCAAGGAAATATGATAAACCAGAGAAACCGGTCAAGGACAAAAAAGGCAAGACAATCACCGAGATCCAGGGACAGGAACAGATTGTTGGAACACTTGAAGGAAGTCTTGAATAAACCAGCTCCACTGAACCCACCCAATATCGAAACTGCACCCTTCCCATAGATGTCACTCCATCAACGACCGAAGAAATCATCATGGCCATCAGACAAATGAAGAGTGGGAAAGCAACAGAACTTGATAGTATACCGGACGAAGCATTGATGTCACACATGTAAATAACTACAAACATGTTCCACGTTCTATTCAGGAAGATTTGGGAGGAAGAACAACAACCGCCGACAGACTGGGAAGAAGGATATCTTATCAAGATATCAAAGAAAGGAGATCTGGACATGTGTAAGGACTACGGACGAATTACACTACTTTCGGTACCAAGAGAAGTTGTCAACAGTATTGTTGAACCGGATAAAAGATTTAAACCGACCGTATTCCGTTAGGGTCGGATTGTGAAAACCCTTACATCTGAGGGGAAGCACGGAATACAATGGACAGCTTGGATGCAGTTAGACGATTTGAACTTCGAAGGTGATCCGGCCCTTCTATTCCACGCACCTCAACAAGTGCATGTCAAAACAACTACTGCATCAGTAGGCCTCAACACACATAAGAGAATCTGTGGAAGAGGTGAAAACTTTTATGTACCCGGGTGGCATCATCGATGAACAAGGAGGATTTGATGTAGATGGCAAAGCAAGAATAGCATTCCCATAGTTGAAGAACATATGGAACACAAAACAACTATCAACAAACATCAAAGTCAGAATCTTCAGTACGAACGTCAAGACAGTTCTACTGTACGGTGCTGAAACGTGGAGAACTACCACAACCATTATCAAGATGGTACAAATATTTATAAACAGGTGTCTACGCAAGTTACTGAATATCCGTTGGTCGAATACCACCAGCAACTGCCTACTGTGAGAAAGAGAAAACCAACATCCAGCTGGGGAGGAAATCAGGAAAAGACACTGGGAGTGGATAGAATATACATTACGGAAACCACTAAACCGCATAACGAGGCAAGCCATAACTACGAATCCCGAAGGGAAACGGAGAGGTCAATGGCCAAAGAACACACTGCATCGGGAATTGGAAAAAGAATGAATAGTAACCGGGAAGAATTTCCAAGTGTTGGATGGAAAATGCTTGTTGGAGGCCTATGCTTCTCCATGAAAGGTAATAGGCGTAAGTAAGGAAGTTTATCCATAACCCAAACTATCACAAGAGAATATTCATCAGAGACTAATAATTAATATCATCATTGGTCTCAAGATAACTTTTTAAAAAATCTTTCTCACTGTTCAACATCGAACCATTAGTGTTCAGCGCACTCGTAAAACGGTTATGCAACAGTCGAAACAATCTAAATTAGAGTTTACGTTTAATTTATGTATATTTGATCAATATAAAAGTATGATAAACAGCATAGACATTCATTCTGTTAATATGAAATGAAGTATTAGTGTTTTGTTTTTACTTTTTCGGATTGTTGTATACAGGATAGGACTGCTAGTCATCGATTTGATTTTTAGTTAGTTAACAGTATATAGTTGTCATGATAAAGCCTGCATGTGACCGTGATGTACAATAGGATAAAAACGTGTCAGAGGAAGACATTTACATAAGACCTCAAATAAACATTAGTTGTTTCAGTGCATGTGATCAAATTCCAATACAGTCTGGAGAAAAATATTATCCCTGCATCTACCTCTCAACAATGCTGTTAATATTTATCCTTCTTCGCATCTCTCCACCTATCCAGTATATCGTATATTTTACAAAAATGCTTTGTTAACGCATGAATGCAGATCATTCATCCGCTTCTCAGCAAGACAACGTATTGTAGTTAAAGAATAGTTTATCAAATGTTAATTTATTCAATTCCTTTCCTATCAAATAAACAGTTAGATTACTTAGTATATCCCCTTATTTTTTTGTTACTAAGTCTGTCTTAGACAGAAGTCAATACTGTTTATTCCACTTATTATTATGATTATATTTTATTTGTCTTTAAAATGATACTTTTTATGTAATATATTACAACTAGCCGAAGTCTAATCTAATTCACATAAATATCCAGTGCTTAATTTCGTGTTAGTTTGTTTATTATATATACATATAAGTTATTTTACACAGGTGTTGTTGTCCCAATTGTAGATGCACACTGCTGAATAGTCCCATACTAGAAAAAAACGACCATCCAGTACTTCCAGGTTTCTATTAGTGATCTAGCTTGGATCGACTCATAAATTCAACTATTAAAATTACCATCTCCACAAATCTCCATTCTGATACCTATTTTTTATTTAGCTCTAAAACCTGAAGTTTTCTATCTAGTTTTATTGTCAATCGAACAGTTCAAATATCTATTACATATAAGGTCTCAGTCTGCTATTGCATGTATAATATGTAGATTTAGAGAATGAAGACTAGGTAATCGGTATGTCCCTTCGTCTATTCAATGTTGACGAGCTCTAATATGTCCTATTCAAAGTATAGTTTTATAAACACGTGTATTCTAATATTAACACCTGTCATCCTACTTATTTAAACCCAACAAAATCTTAATGTCACTAATAAGGAATTACGTTACATTGCCTACTGAAAAGGTATTGATATTTTGAAGATAGTTGTTAATATCGTTAACTATAACACGTGCAATTGAATAAACGATAATATATGTTACGTATTTGTGACTAGGGATTGTAATTATTCTGACCTGACAGAAAACCTACAAAATGTAACATATTTGCTAATAAGTAATAAGGAAGCAGAGTGGACATACACAACTGATTCTTTTTGATAAGTATTAAACTCGGTTTCCTGGTTTCCTATGGCTCTTCCATAGTTAGTTGAAACCAATTATTACAATGTTTCCTTCGCTGGGTATTCTGTGAATGTCTTACTGCAAATCAGTGTGTCCGCCACTTATGATTAACGTTCTGTTAATTATCTAGGTTTTTAGACTCAGATGGTGTTAAAATCATAGTCTACATAATTTCTATGATTTCGAAATTTATATATTGTAAAAGTACTTTGCAAATTCCATGATAATGATGAATATTTTGTCGACATGAAAAAAAACATCAGATGATGTTTCACGAAAAGAAATAATACGTTGAGTTTGTGTTAATGCTGCGTGCTGTGCTCGAATGTTGAAGAATCTTTTATATATATCCCTAAGTGGATCATATCACCACTGATTAATAATAATACAAGTGACAAGCTATCCGTACAAAAATTAGATTTATGGAAGGAAATAATTTAGAAGTTCTTACTGGTGTTAGCATGAAGTACTGATCAAATTAAACCATAAGTAAATTATTTATACGAATATTCGTCAAGATTAGAACGAATAGTTTGACAGATATTGGAGTAAATGTTAAAATTTGATTGATCAGTATTTTAGCTGTGAAAAGCAGTATCTAGGTTTAACCAGAATGTTCTTATAACCTTGTTAGGAAAAATAGGTTAATAAAGTATCCAAATAATGGAGTATATGAAATGAAAAGCAATGATATTATAACAGTTTGGTAATTTGTATTCTGTGTACCCTTATCTCATTAATGTAACTTTCACGTCTTTAACTTGGTGATTAAAATTGATTGAATTGAACAGAAGATAGTTTTTACTGTCAGATACATTTAGCTGAAAATATATAAGCTTCTGCTTTCCTTCATTTTAGAAATAAACGACTATTTTGTTGTGAATTAACTTTAGCTATTCAGCTTACTCCTAACAATTATCTTTTTATTCGATAAAATTGTCAATTATACTATTTAATAACATTCAGTAACGAATTTCCCTTCTCAATAGTTTTGAGTATGCAGATATCCAGAACTGATAATATTCGGTCTATACACTACTACAACTTCTTAGTATTTTTTAAATTTGCTTCCAGATCCATACATTCGTTGACCATTCTTCAATCGTAACTTTTTCATTTTCATGTACTCATTTCCAATTTTTATTGTTGATGGTGATAGTGGTCAAGACACAGCCAACTACTATTATATAAATTATCCTGATTTTCTTAATATTTAGCCTTTGGTAGCTTTGTATCTAGCTCTTAGGTACATTGAGTGTATTTTTGATAACCATTGCGAAGTGGAAACTCTTGAGGAGTCGTAGCTGTATATCGATCCCTGAAGTGAATAAATCTGTAAAAAGTCCACATTTATGATAACCTCATTAGCTTCACTGAGCAAACCCTAGGTGAATACGCTTTGTCAAGTGGCCGTTGCGGATCACCCAGAACAAACCGAATTCAAGCAGCTGAACACATTCAACTGTCCATAGACAAGTTACTGATCAGTTTTATGAAGATGCGAAAACCAATAGTTTTGAGGGAAATACGAGGAAAATATTCTCCACAGTAATGCAAATTATTTCAAAGTCAATTTTGTTGACACGTTTCAGCATTAGACCGCAATTTACAGGCGACTGTGCAAACTTCAAATGTGGTGGACCAGACAATATGCTAACTCAAAAAGGTAATAACAGAGTTGTTAAGGACAAATAATAATATTAATGTATATAAATTAAGTGTTATTTGCACAATAGAAATGAGGGACGTTACTTAGTTCACCAGGTTAGTGAGTGTTCTGATTCGATCTGGTACCAAATATCCACAATTATACCCAAGCTCCCAATTTTGGGGAAATTCCCGAAATCGTGTGTAGCGCATCATTCCGGAGTAACATTTCATAAGCATTCGATGATTAAACGTTAAAACTGTAAATTACAATTACAAATTATTAATTTCAATAAAATAAATATATTTTCTCATGAATAGTCTATCCACTGTCAGGCCTTGTTTTAATACGTCAAACGTACACGGGACAAGGAATTGTCGTCTGTAAACCACTTTTTCAAAATTAACAAGCCATGCAGGTGAGTTCTTAGCATTATCCGGAACTTCGATTACTGTACTTCTTCAATGTCACTTAAGTTAATTTTGTCTTTCAGGAAAATAATTTACAGCTTGATAAGATTGCTAAAAGAAGGGCACAAGCTGCTAGAGACTTGAGGTTGCTGGGCTGTCCCAGATCAACTTATTATCGAAGGTTGCGCAAGTTGAGAGATGAATTCGTACGAAATTTTCAGTTAAGTAGCAGTGACGAAGATGACAAGAATTCTGTTGCCATCACCGGAGTAGGTAGAGCGGTAGCTACAGAGCAGTGTAACAGTATCGTCTCAGGAACAGACACTGCTTCATGTAGCTATGTCCAGTGTGCTGGCACTGCAGTCTATGGTAGTGTATCTTCCTTAATTAAGTATGTATAGGTGGTGTGATTTTAGAAATGTCTCCACCCAGTCATGTTTCAATGAAAAGAGAGGTCGACAGAATTGTCATATGCATGATGACAGGTGGTGATATAACGGTTAAGAAGGCTGATGAAATTCTGGACCTCTTTCGAGTGCGCATACCTGAACTACCGACATCCGTTCGAAGTGTTCTACGTAGATGCAACGACGTGGAGCCTAAAATTCTCGGAACGGGGACTTATTACCATTTGGGGTTGAAATCAAGTCTTCTGAGGATTTCGGAAACTTGGCTACGTAAATTCCGTTTTACAGAACTGAAGCTACAGTTGAACTACGACGGTCTAAGCTTGTTTAAAAGCTCTAACCAACAACTGTGGCCGATACTAGGTCGCATAGTGGGTCCAATAGTTAGTAATGTATTTATAGTTGGGATATATGGGGGTGAAGTGAAACCATGTGATTTCAACGACATGTCAGCAGCACTTATCACTGAGTTACAAGAGTTTCTGACAGTAGGTATAAGTGTAGATAAGTATCAGGTACATTTAACAGTAAAACTGGTTGCTGTTATTTGTGACGCTCCGGCTCGCAGTAACGTACGGTATGTCGTTGGACACAACGGTACTGCTGGCTGTGACAAATGTCATGTTTCAGGGATATGAATGGGTGGTCGAATGACTTTCCCCAATGGTGAACACGAATTGAGAAATGATGCCACTTTTCGTAGTAGGTCGCAATTTAGCCATCATCGTGGTGGAAGTTCATTTGGAACTCTGCCATTGGATATGATTAAATGTTTCCCCAGTGAACCCATGCATATGATTTATTTAGGTATCACTAAAAAATTAATTTCGTTATGGAAGGATCTAGCAATTAAGCGACTTAATATGATGGATCAATCGATTATAGTTTCCATAAATGAAGCACTCAACTTATGTAGAGAGCACACTACATGCGACTTTCAACGTAAATGTCGTTCGATACACGAAGTTTCTGTATGGAAAGCAACTGAATGTCGGTTGTTCTTACTATACTTAGGGCCTGTAGTTCTTCATAATAGGTTACCACTGTCGATGTATAGAAACTTCCAGTCGCTCTCTTTGTCAATATATTTATTATCGCACACTAAGTTACACACTACTTTTGCAGACAGTATTCGCGTTCACATAAACAACTTCTTATTAGGTTACGAAAAGTGTTACGGCAGCGATCACTTAGTCTACAATGTGCATAGTTTAAAGCACATTGCAGAGGACGTTATAGAACATGGCAGTTTAGAGTCGTTCTCTACTTTTCTTTTGAATCATACATGAGGAAAATTAGGCGTTCAGTTCACTGCGGATTTAGTGCAGCTAAACAAGCCGCACAGCGATATGCGGAAGAAGTTTACTTTCACAGTATAGTTAATAACCATTCGTCTGACAATCTCAATGAGCCTGAGTTCACTTATAATTCTTCCAAGACAGTCATCAATTACAGATACTCAAAGCTATCTACGACCAGGCCGGACAATGATGTGATTGTAAATGGTCGAACAGGGTTTGTCACAGAAATAGCCGATGGAGGTCGGCTAAGGTTTAGAGCATTCCAGGACCCTGTAGATCTATTTACTGATCCTTTCCCCTCTAGCTCTGTCGGTATGTTTAAGTGTTCTACGTTAAGCCACGAGTGTCATTGGATTACTATAACAGACATACTTTGTAAGTGCATTTGTTTGCGAACGCAGAATTATGAGGTCATTGTCCTCCTGTTGCATACATTTAAATAATAAATGTGACATCATTTCTCAACAACTGTCGCAAAAATAGCACTTCTGGTAGTAGGTGTCTGTTGGTTAGTGCTTCGGTTTCCTCCATAACGATGTGTTAAGGAATGTTCATGAAAGTAATACATTTTTTACGCTTGAGCTTTCAATTACAGCATCAATACGCAAAGTACATATTAATTAATGATAAGGAGAAGAAGCAAGTGATTTGCATTCCTAATAAATGGCTCTTCAACAACGAGCATTACGTTTTTGTTGAATTTCCAGTTGTCAACATTTTGACAGGAAGGTTTTCCCCAATAGCCAAGTACGTATCTATTTAATCTATACTCATAAACTAGTTCATCAAAAGCAGAGCTTTCATCACCACCCGTTCCATGTACATCGACCGCAGTAGATAAATCGTAAGTTGCATTTACTGTATTCCTGATAACAAAAGGTTGGGCAGCGATATCCATAAAACGTTGAGAATGCTGCTGAAGGCGGTCGGTGATCTTTCTCGTAAGATGGATAAATTGATCACTTACAACGAACGCTTATCCATGGGTGTAACTGACAGGCGTACGGAGCCCGTAGACACTGCAGCTATCGCATTTCCATTAAGAACGCATGAGGACTTGCGTTCTTTAGAAGCTGCGTTAGATAACACCCAGTTCCGGGATTACTTCGTAAGTTGTTACAGGTATATGAACGAATTGTAGGTGGGAAGATTAAACGTGTTCCTCTGTAACGATCCTCGGAAATCAGCGAAAGCTTGTCTGAGTTACGTGCTTTCGCCGGAACTGGCAGACAACTACACTTTGCACGGAACTAAAAAAAAATTGGGTATTAGTAGATACAAATTTTACTCAACCATTCAAAGTAAGTACACACTATTGCATTAACACATTGATAGGTGTTCTGTGTTCCTATTTTAGAAGTGCGACCTGTACGGAAAAGGATTTGATACACGCCATGGGTACAGCAAGCCAGGCTTTCTTGCATGACGCAAGAGATAAAGTTTATAAACGCGGATGGCGATCCAAAGAAAAGGTTAGCCAAAGCAATAATGTATATTGCAGTTCGATTATTACTTTGTGATCAATGTTTATAGTTATAAGACTTTTGTCATATTCCTATTGTTTTCAGCTGGCTTCGCAGGCTTTATCTGACGTAACTGTAAGTTATTTGTTCGGATTACTGAAAGCATTGTCTAACTTTAAATTACGTCATCTGTGTTTTACATTTGTTCATATGTGATTGTAAACTAAAAGGTCTTTTTTCATTTTTTTAGAACCTGACAAACCATAGTTCAACTTCTGCCTAACGTGTAACAGAAATGGAACAATGATAAACGTCGTATTATTAAATAATCTGTGATTTTTTATTAACTATAATAAATATTAAAATATTTCAATAACTGGTGTTTTAATAAAACCGATAAATGCATTGACGTTAAGTTTATTTGGCAAGACGTAGTTGGCTAAAAATAATCTAATATCACAGTAAGAAATGTACGTAGGTATTCTCGCAAGGTTTTCCGTGATGTCTGGAGATTTCGGTATAGGTTTTGCGTTAAAACGGTTAGGTAGAAGTACCCCAAAGTGTGGGGAAATTTACGGTAAAAACCCAAAAGTTTTGGGAAATTTACGGTAAAAACCCAAAAGTTTGGGGAAATTTAGGGGAAAAACCCAAAGGTTGGGGAAATTTTTGGTTTTTGTGACATTTCTCCAAAGTTTATAATGGCGGCCTCCCCAAAATATCCCCAAAATAGTTAAAAATTTTCCCCAAAATTGGTAGCTCGGGTAGACGGTTGATAATTCCAGTAAATGTACATACAGTGAAAAATTGACAAAATAAATACAAATACCATTAAAAACTATTTACAAAATAAGCTTGTCCGGCATATCTCCACACATGTAGTCTTCATCAATCAGATCAGCCGATTTATGATGCTAAACTGCAGACAATCAAACGAATTAACCAAAGTTAAGATGGCTAGAAGTACTGTGTTCATATTTCGCTCGCAAATTATGGTTTCACTACAATTACACGTTCTTTCACGATTACAGATTTAGGAAGAGGTTTTAGTAAGGAGTGTTGATTTTCCTTTTCATTTGTTGAGTTGCGAACTACTTGCTTAAATTTCTGTTGGGAGAAAACATATTTTCTACATCACTTTAGATGCTCAGAATAGAAAATAGACACATTTTCACTGCAAATTATTCGTGATATACGACTAAAATCAGCTTGATTTAATTTAGCTGAGAAATTCAAATGTTATTTCTGTTTCTTACTGACTCATCTTTATGCCACACTTACACTTGAGAATTCAAATAATCTGTGCAATTAAAATCAGCAATGCACCGAATGTCTTGATAATAACTTTTATAGAGTATGATAAAGTAAGGTGTATGACAATGTTCTTACCCCCATCGGCTGGCTGTTTTAGTAGAATACTTTAACCATTCTTTGTGTGTATTAATGTCAAGATTGCATTTGTACTAGCAATTAAATTGAACATTTGGTAGTAAGTTGGTAATAAATACTAACTTTTGTTATACTGAACGAGTCAAATGTTAGGAAACTAACTTGTGCGTTCCATGGTAAATCGCTATCTCTGGTTGACCTTTGGTATAATGTCCCTCACAATCATTTTGAGCATCCTTCTTGTTTTCCTGCAAAATATTATATTTCAGATGTTTATTTATCAACACTGTTTATTCTGCTGTGCCCAGAGTTTATTCCGACATCTAAATCCGAAGTTACATTAAGCTGAAAGCAAAACAAACGGAAATAAATAAATTATGAAGAACGTTGAATTGTTCTATGAATCTTCATCCGTACGTCGCAAATGTTAAAACTTAAGAAAACGTTTGTCAATAACACTGTTTAATCCAGATTATTGATAGACATCTGTAGGATAGTCCGAAAGAGATTTGAACCCTTGAGGTAAATAAATCCCCGAAATCAATCGCTCTTAGGCATTGATGCTGACCACATTAGTTTTAATGGACTCACCTACCTGAAGGCGCTCGGTCATGCATCCTCATCAGATCACGAGTTATTAGGACGTGCTACGCAATTCCTTTACCCGTTAGCCAGTTTCGGTCATATATTCCCGAAATATTGAAAGCCTTTCAAAAATATCTTCCAACGTCTTCGTTTCTGACTTCTGATTTGACTGAGTTGGCATATTTCGATTTCGATCGATGTTACTGGTTAAGGCACTATCAAACTACGGATACTTATGGAATCTTAAGTGGTGAGCCTGATATGAACTGGTCCTCGTCTTTTCTCAGCATTATACAATTTGAATGCATTTTTGTATCCTAAATATTCTACCAGGCATTCGAACTTGTTGAATATTTATCTTATCATTTACCCAACGTCAATTCGAACTTTCCAATTCATCTTCACTTCAAACTTAATTATTATGTTTCTTTCAACATCCCACACTATCATTGTATAATGTTATCCCGGTTTTCTTTGATCCAACTTCACTAAATCAAGTGTAATTGCAATAAATGTAGCTGCCTTTCCTTACGCTTGTAGAGATATTTTTTATCCCCTGGAGAATCTTGTCTGCACAATCTGGGGATGAATTTATCGAGAAATAATTTTTATTCAGTTTTTCCATAAGTTTTATTGTGCCGTGCTCGTTTATGGATGTTAATCTGCTAGAAATTATGTTTAGTATTTAGTAAACAATGCAGAAAAGAATGAATATATGTTATGTCTAGCTGCCGAACGATCTAAGCTACGTGTTTGGCTAATAAATCAAGGGCTGTTCCTTGAGCCACTAACAGCTCAATCCAAAGACATCAGTGCGAAGCTTGGTCTAGGGATCTTGTCACTATCAACACAAGACCTAAAATCGCAGAACAACCATACCTCCACGGATTTTTCACTCTGAGACACTGCAAGTAGGGACTTCCCCATGTTGTATTTGTATTTTGCAACACTTTACCAATGCATTGCTTCACGTTTTAAATTGTAGGAATTTGGTCTATTGATATCTGCCTACCTTTGACATTGAGTACTGTGTTTCGGGATTTTTGATTTGCCGAACCGGTTATATGAATCGCTTAAAATAGTAACATCGTCAGAAAAAAGTTAAGAGTCGGAAATACTTTTTGAGGAAGATCTTTCATCTAAATAAAAAACAAGAGTTCCTAGTACTGAATTCTAAGCGATAGTACTCGATTCATTCTCACCGTATCCAAGTTATGGAGACTTCAGTCATAATTTAAGGGACTAGAGGATACACTGAGTATTATCCACCTTATTACTTTCAGGCCTCTGATAAATAACCCGGCAGTTTATAAAAATCCACAGAAATTTCAATCACTACAGTTTTGTAATGAAATGTAAACTCTACATTATAATCGTAGCGATAAATCTCTTCATCTTTGTGTTACAAATAAGTAGCAAGTCAAACAACAGGGCTACCTGACTGATGTGTGACTTGTAGTGTAACGACCTTTTGGGTTTATTTCTCTAAACTTGTTCTAGGAGATTTTTGGCCTTATTGAAACTGAGAGAGATAGCGGAGAAAATTATTTCAACTGAGATTTTAAAGAAATGTTCAGGGATTGTGATACGCTGCAGCAATCGTAAGGTTAGTGCACTAATACAATTCATGGTTGGGACTAGATAAATGTGCTTTACTGTATGTTCAACAATGTCACAGATATTCAGGGTTTGACAATGCTTTTATCTGTTGCGCCGTTGTAATCGGAGAGTATTAAACGGGTCAGATCAGAAGTCTGTGGCGAATTAGTTAAAAGGTATATTTTTAAGGTTTTCAGTATGTTAAACAGTGTTCAATCCAAGCTGGCTGGTAGTTGACCTGGTGTGGTTAGGTGACCGAGGCCCTTCGGCAAGGGTGTGGCCAGTAAAAATAATGAAGCCAACATCAATGTCGAGGATCTACACAGCTTTTAATTCTAGGTATTGATCAGCCGCTACCGATTCAACCATCTCTGCACAACAGCATTGTCGTCTTTTTAAGTCTATTTAACAACAAAATAAGGAACTAAAATTTGGTAGTCAGATCTTTCAACCCATGAAGGTCTTAAGGCTGTCAAACAAAAATTTAGAATCAAGTCGTTGGTTAAATTTATGTAGTATTTATTAAATGATCAATAGGTAAAAGCTAAAACGACCGCTACAAACGACCTTACGGCGTTACTGTGATTAAGCCGTCGTATCATGTCGACAAAATATGATAGGGCGATTACCATATTCTCTCCGGACGGTCATCTTTTTCAAGTAGAATATGCACAAGAGGCAGTCAAGAAAGGTTCAACCGCAGTAAGTAGATTGTTTAAGTTTCCTATTCATTAGATTGGTGTTCGTGGGAAAAACTGTGTTGTTCTGTGTGTCGAAAAAAAGGCAACGACTAAGTTACAAAATGACAGGACTGTCAGGAAGATAGCTCTTTTGGATGATCACGTCGCAGTTGCTTTTGCAGGTAAACAATCCTATTTAGTAATTGCTTCTTAGGGCTCACTGCCGATGCTCGTATTTTAATCAGCCGGATCAGGGTAGAATGTAAAAGCTATAAACTTACTGTCGAAGATCCTGTGTCTCTGGAATATATTGCTAGGTATATGGCTCAGTTGAAGCAGAAGTACACTCAAAGTAACGGTCGTCGCCCTTTCGGTGTGTCAACATTAATTTGTGGATTTAATCAGGATGGTACTCCTCATCTTTACCAGACGGACCCTTCCGGAACTCACTTTGAATGGCTGGTAGGATATTATTAACTTGAGTTCACTTTAAGGCTAATGCTATTGGAAAAAACGCAAAAGTCGCACGTGAATTTTTAGAAAAAAACTATACCGAAGAAGCTGTCGCGGATGAATATGGAACTGTCAAACTTGCAGTTAAAGCACTGATGGAGGTAGTTCAGTCAGGCGCTAAATACATGGAGTTAGCTGTAATGAGATGGAAAGCACCATCCAAGCCTGGGGAACCATTTGTTGATTGGCAGGTATGTTAACAATATCTTAATTCTAAACAATCGATTTTTAAAAGCTATAATAGGAAATTTTGGGGAAGTGAGACAAAAACCCCAAACATTTTCCAGACTGTGGGGAAAATTACTACTTTTCATATGACTTCGGCAACAAAACCCATGATTTTTCTAAAGTCGGGGGATTGAGAAAGATGTTTTCAACCTAGTTTTTTTTCGGCGCTAATTTTCCTAATCTAGCACAGAAATACTACATTAAACTAACTTATCATGGGTTAGGGGTCGATACTTCCCAAGTGTTTTGGGATATCACCGTAAAAATGTTGGTAAGAATAGCATCACAAGCGCTTCGGCGTATCTAATATCGAGCCTGTGTTAAATATCTTGCTGTCGGTTCATCCCATGTTCTTAGGAAACATTTTTTTATGAAATTGCAGTGCATAGGTTAGCTTTCGTTTCCGTCGTGGTGTCAACTTCGACTTATGAGTACCATATCAACTAATAAATCAAGTACTAAAACCTTAAGACATTTCATCCATGTTTACTCTTGTCATATGCTCTATGTTCTTAAAAACAATGATAATAGATATTCATAAATATCAATCCCATTCATAATTCTATAAAAGAAAACTTGTTACATGAAGGAAGTTGAAAAGAACCGTAAGCTTATTAAAAAGTCATATTTTTTTTCAATTGAAATGGGTTCTTATTTGTATATGAATAATTGTCATAGAGAAGTCAAACCAAAACTTGTCATTGGTTCATGACATTAATTGTTGGTCTGAGGTATGTTAGCAGACAGTATCTGGTAGTCGCCTTCAGTGATAGGGGACAGTGGGTGACGGTTCAAAATCGGATACTGGCTGAAATGCATCTATTCTTTACCTTCCTTAATATAATGAGTTCAAGCGTTCCTTTACTCATACCTTCTTACTATATTCTCACTATATAGTCTTTCCCATTATCATTGTTAGTACACTATTTCTACTCCCTTACTAATCTTGTTAATATCAACTCATCGCATTGTAGTATGCCAACACATTTGTTCTAGGCTCTAGTTTGTTCATTACTGACTGACTAATCATTTAACTGACTTTTACCATCCGTTATTTTGGTTAATGAAATTAATCTTGATAACTGTAGAAAAAGTTTTACTTTATATATTTTCTATAGTTTTCGTAGTCATTTGTCGTCTAGTTTTAAATCGCAAACAAATTCAAGAAACTAGACGGGTTCAGCAAAAGTTGAAATTTCCACTGAACTACCTCCGGACGTCATATAAGGAAAGGCGGTATGTCTGAAAGCATTGGCTGCGTAACTTTTGGGCACAAATTCTTGAGATAAATGGGTATATAGCTTTACATGGCTATCGGATGAAGTGATGTGTCAAATGTTTTATACTTGTTAGACTATGGCAGCGAAGTCACAAGTAGGGCTTAAACGTTCGAAGATTTAATACCAGATAAGATAGTATTCAATATATTTTCTGAATTATCCCGAAACGTGTTGATTTCATAATTAGCATCCAACTATCTGTCAAAATTATTTTGGAAGTTTAATGTAGTATGATTGATAATCAGTGACCGTTCTTATTACTGATTAGCCTATTCGTAATGGTGGGTGTATTTTTAGTCTTCCATTTTGATCCTTTCACTGTTCTCGTTTCTACCACTATAATCGTTCGTATTATCTTTATCCTTTTCATCTACTACCAATCTCCACTTCAAAGTTTGACGGCCTAATTCACTACTTTTGCATCAGGTCCCATGTTTTTTTATATATTAATCGTAGGTTATAGGTATTTCTCAATCTCTAGACTAATCTATTTATCATCGGACTACTTATCTTATCCTGCGACTTGTTGATTTTATCCATTTCTAAATAATTGATCTGTGAGATTCTTTTACAGTAATGTTATTATGCTTCAGATCAGGCCATTTATACGGTTTATACTGTCTTGTCCATAATAGTCTCTTTGGTCACTGTTAATTTGATTGGTCAACAAATGTTTGGCATTTGGGAAGATCAAATTGTTGTTTTCGTAGCCTAATGTGGTCTCAAAATGCAGTGGTTTTTGTTGGATTTTGTTCGTTAGTAAACAGACATAGTTTGTTTGCAGAAATTTATAATAATCTTTATTCTGAAGGATTACTTATCAGTCCAACTAAACATCTTTGCTATCTTATCTGTAATTGTATAGTAAACCTAATGTGTTTAAACAGCTTTATACAGACAGCTGACTAAACAAGTGAACTGTTCATAATGAGTTATCTTGTAAATTGCAAAACATCCACATCAATTTTTTCTTTCGTCGACAATGTACAGGTTGTTTATTTATTGTTCTTTATTATGCAATTGAACGAATGTAGATTGCGATAACATATGCACATCAAGTTGTGACACATGCTTTTTTCATCTTTTAGATGCTCGAGTTCGCTGATATCCAAAAGTATGTTCAGGCTATCGAAAAGGAGAGAGAAGAGGAAGCTGAAAAGAAGCGTCAGAAAAAGGAAGCAGCTGCAGCATTGTAACATAACTGGTGTACAATTCC
Source organism: Schistosoma spindalis (assembly GCA_946903255.1). Lineage (NCBI taxonomy): Eukaryota > Metazoa > Platyhelminthes > Trematoda > Strigeidida > Schistosomatidae > Schistosoma > Schistosoma spindalis. Next base: position 76,919,382 of record OX336416.1, on the reverse strand, counting down.
GGTTCTCATGTTTTATACATATATAACTAAATTTGTTTGATTTTGTTATAAAATATGGAATGAAGTTGAATATTTGGGGGGGGATATCAAATATTTAATAGTCATCCGTTTCGTCGCTTACGTTTCCATCAATTGCATTACCCTCATATGTAGTCGTGTCTAGGGCGTCGTCTTCATTCTTGATCTTATCTGAAGTGTGCTTATCATATTCAATTGAGGCTAAGTTTAGCGTCTTGTAAATTTTATCCAAAATTTCTTGATCCAAATATCGGGAAATAACATTATCTCCAATTCGCTCTTTCATTTCATTGAGACATGTCAATGCCTGCAAACAAATAAAACTTTCAAATTACCATGTATACTTCATATCAATCAAAAATCTTACGTAAGAGTTTTTTTCCACAATTTATTAATAAGTTCAAGTCTAAATATCAAGGATGAACAAATAAGAGCATGTAAACGATGCAATGTATTTATGAAACACCTATATATTCCATACAGTCGCTATTACTACTTTTACAAAATTATGGTTTGTTACCAACGTCATTTTTGACTTCATAATACGTTGCAACTTTGCCAAATAACGAAACTTGTGCTAGGTCTTATAAATTATTTTACAATTAGTTGATGCTATCCGGAATTCGAGTAACCAACATATATTCTCGACGAAATCTTTTCCATTATACAGAAAGTGTATGTAATGAGACTGTTCCTGCATGTTACTAGTTCTAACTCACAGAGTGAATGTTAGCAAGTGGGTTAATCGAGAGGAAAAGATCCTGAAATTATTCTGGTGTTTACTAAGTTGAGTCGAATGAGGCTAGATCCCTTTGTTGTTTTCTTCAGCTTTTGGATTTCGAATCGGTAGTTCTGACGGTAAATGTGTATTTAAGATAAATAAGCTCCTCTACCTTATCTGAGTCAATTAATATTCGTTCCAAGGGTATCTAAAAATGTTCAACTAGACATTTTACGATGTAAGAATCCTAATTGTTTGATAGAAGACAATATCGATAATCCTATACCAGCACAGGCTTATCAAAAGATGTGACGTCATACCTAGTGGCTACTGATGTAGATAGATAAATTATTTTTGTATACGTTGTTTCTCTGAGCTTTAGTCAAAAATTGATATAAGCGAGTATACTTAAACCTTATTGGTAGTAGTACTCATACAACTGAATAAACTATATTCAATGCTTAAATACTATCCTCAGAGCCCCAAAAGGTAATTGTGTTACTAAATGTTCTTGAGGTTTAAACTAAGAGAACCGAAGGCCCGGGATTTCCATGTTGGTAAGTGCTTTTAGTTAAGGGCGTTCACTTTTCCTCTTCCATTTCTGTGAAAATTACAAATCATGAACAAACAATAAGATCTACTTGGGAGAAGGTAAAATGCTAATCAGATTCCAGATGTGACAGTGTTAGCTCTCGAACTCATTGATTAACAATGATTTCAGAGATCCAATTCGTGTTACGATCATGGCATGGCCCTGCTTCGTAGAAAACTTACTCTTAATTGGAAATATTCACGATATATTATTTTAATAATAATAACCAATCATAGTATAAAAATCCTTGTTAGTCAATGAGTTTGAGTGCTAATACTCAGATTTGTTTTCTGACTACCGTTTCATCTATCAAGTGAATCTTATTGTTCGTTCATGAGTCGCATTTAAGAAAAGGCGAGTTTTCAATATTAAATTGAATCCGTTTTTAGGAAAATTTTCATAAGCAAAAATATCGATTGTAATAGGAGAGTGCATATTATTATTTGAGTGTCTCACTTAGATATTATTCGTAATTATCGCTGTATTTGATAAAATTACTCTTAAAGAATCAAATTCTAATCATAGTGTGGGGATTATTAAACTCAATCAGAATATTGGATTATGATGAAATATTGGATATAATACACAAATCAATCAAAAATGCCTTGATTCACACTGTCTAGGTTAGATGACGTATATTATGATATAACATTTGAGCACTAAATATGTCAATAAACTTAGAAATCATTTTAGTGTTATACAGTGGTATTTTTTTTATCAGGGAAACAATTCATATTGATAGTGTTGATTTCCTTTAAAATTCATCAGTAATAGGATTGACTTACAGCTTTATATTTCTCTTCCATTACTAATTCACGTATTATTAAAGAATAAATATCTCCAGGTCTCAATATATCATCCTGTTCAATATTTTCTAAAAGTGTATAACATCTTTGCATTGCATCTATCGGGTTAGTGGAAAACAACCTATTCATTTAAACGAAAAGCGCAAATATTATTTTATTAGTAAATGAGGATGAGTTACTCATATTTCATTCGCTTAAAAATAAGAGTACACAATTGTACTGATAAACGTTTATATTGTGATCAAAGATGACTACTTTTATTCCATGGACAAATCAAGTTGTTTCGCCTTACTGAAAATACTTTTAAAAAATTTGTAATTTTTGTAAATAGCATTGATTTCTTTTTAATTCATTGTGCGGCTAATTCGATTTCCAAATATAAAACGTTCAGTTATGCTCATCGAGTTCTGTATGTCTTAAATTGGACTATACTGGAAATCCTTAATTAGCACATTATTTCAACTACTAATAATCATAAAATTGTATATCTGTTTCTGATAAATTAATAAAGAAATTAATTGATTGTCTCGTTATGCCGAGAATCAACTACATTTGAATATGTGAACCATTAGATTCCGACCAAGCGGGCCAAAAGTCATTTTCTTAGTACAAAACTTAAGGTTCCTGGGTTCAATTCCGCGTGAAGTCATAGAGAGTCGCGAACTAAGAAGAAACGGCTGTTCCTGATTTCTTTTGTTTTTCTTTGAGAAAATGGCGTACTGCACTGTGCGAAAACAATCACTAGTAAGGAAAATGGTTAACTGAATGAACAAACTAATGAACCTTTCAATACAAAACGTCAAAATCAATAATTCAGGTTTATTATATTATTCTGGATCAGCACACGAATACATTACGACCATTTATTTGAGTTTAAATTGGATTTCTGGCAAACCATAAACTAAAAATATACACTGAAATTGGTCTGGGGATAGAGTTATGAATGTATTAAAGGAAAATTTTCCGTTTCCGAAAATAATGCTGTCCGATAGAATCTCTTCAAGGATTTAACTGCTTTTAGATTTACATTTTAATGTTAAACTCTGAAGCATCTGAACGCACTGGTGATTTTACAATCCTATTGATCGAAATTACATTCAAGTAACATCAGTCTACTTACATTACAACTCAGTTTGAGTTAAATAATGGTCTCGATTTTATGATTGGTAAAATAATGGATAGGGTGCTGGTAGACAAAACTCTAAAATGAGGCAATATGGGCCATTGGCGGTTCCTTATTAAATAGAATTGACATACTTTCTATACATATGGATCATTAGCTGAAAGACAAAAGATTGAATGATGCAATATGCAATTACAGTAGTACTATACTTATTTATCTTGTCAATCACTTTCCTATAGAGCAGAGGTGTACGTGGATAAGAAGTATAGTAGCATGTAGTTTATCAATCACTAAACATTCAGTAAGTTTATGACTATAGAATAGTCCAACTCCCATTCGATGTAATAAAACATTAACACCACGATGAAGTTTAATAACTGGTGATGAAAATCAACCTACTTCTGAATTTCTATAAACTCTTTGCATAATATTGTCTTCTCTTTTATTTCATTTAGACGTTTCTTAAGATCACATTCATTTGTTTGATTATTATCATCATTTGTAGTTGAACTTGATAATTTAACTAAAACTTTATATGCTTCAGTTAATGCATCTAATGCTTTTTCATAATTGCCAGATTCTTCAATTTCACTCTGTTGATAGTAAGTATAAACAAAACGATATACAATTATGTTTAATGTACTAATGATTTTAAGTGATATCAATACAAATTTAACCACAATTCCATAACTTTATTATGAAAATTAACGTTTACTAAAGTGGATAACTTATTCATAAATTTTCAAAAATTAGTCAGTTAGTCAATTAAACGCGGCATAGAACCTGGCACACGAGTATGTCCGTTCAAGTTACCGCGAGATGAAATTGTTAGGGCGAATCCAGGAGTAGTAGAGTTAGTAACAGCTTTAATGGTAAACATTATCATGAGTTCTTCTAGTTTTGGCTAGCAGTCACACAAATACCCAGACATGTGAACTTTTCAGATGTTTCTAACGGTTAACCACAAAGAGTGAGTACATGTGCACGTTCCTGTCAGACTTGAAAACTTGATATTTCGAAAGTGCAAAGTATATGCTGTTCTTGCTGAAAGTGACTGTCAACGGACTTAGTGAATTTTGGTTAGTTTGTGTATTATCAAACACTAAAACCATATCATCAATATACTTAAGGTCAAAAAGTTGTACTCCGCCACTTAATACGAAGCTGTTTCCAGAATGTCATCAATGGGAAATTTGAAGAAAAATTCAGTTTAATTCCACTGCTGGGTTGAAACAATAGAGAGAAATAGTTATGTGTCTTCGATCTACTATATCATGTGACCAAGTATAAAATGATAGTGTATTTCAATGAATATTACACGTTTGAAAAAAGTACGCTCATATAAATTGGATAAGATTGTATTCAATCATAATATTCGAATGAACTATCAATTACAACAAAACAAAGTTATGAACTGAATTGACGAACTCAAGTTCTATAAACTTTATTTACTTGGCACACATTTCTCTGTGTCTACTATTTCATATAGTAGACTATAAATATTATAATTTTTGAGGATAAATACACAACCTACACTAATTTACAACCAAATTCACAATAGTACAATTGCACAGACACTGTTAACAATTTTTTCTTGAGCTATTAGTACAAACAGAATTTTTCAAGTTGTATTTTCATATAACAGAATTGTTTGACATCTAAGAATTTATAAATTTCTACATCAAATGTTTCAGAAAGTGTGAATGTATATCATAATTTGTAAACAGATATCATTATTTATGTTGACAGCATACAATCTTTCTGTAATATGGAACATGTAGATACATTGCAGAAAAACTTTCAACATCGAATTCACCTTTTAATTAGTCAATATTAATAATCTAATACAATGATACGAATCTATAGTGAACAAGAATACAATTGTGGACAATCGAATGTATTTGAACGCAAACATCTTAATAAAATCTGAGAACCAAACAATAAATCTTTAATTTACAAAATACCAACCAATTGTTTTAAATTTGACTGTTCCTTTTGTAAATATCAATCCATTGCCTTGGATTTCATTATTCCTACATTTTCATACCAATTACTTCTTATTTCCTTTCTTTCCTTTTCTATCTATTGAAATACATTCTATTTCTGACTATCGTTATATGCTACTTATGTGGATATAGGTAGCTCACACCACAAATCTAGAAATCAGGAACTGGTTCACAATCATATATATATTGTGAAAATTTGAACAACACATATTAGATCATCATAAGGCTTTACTCTAATATACAGTAATATTTATGCGAAAATGTTAAACCAATCAAGGCAATTTGGGTCAGTAATTACAATGAAATAGGATAAGTCATCACACATAATAGATGAAACTACAAGTTGATAGTAGGAACGCATGTGTACTGATAGTAGGTAAGAATAATAAAATACGATAATAAAAGTCTTATCAATAGTTAAACATTGGAAGTAGTAGGTCAAACATGTGTAAATGGAATAGTCATCACAAAACACTATAATCATGTAATAAGTATGTAAATAATTAGAAGAATACAAACGGAAAGAGGCGGATAATTCCAAACAAATAATGCATGAGTAAATAAGGTTAATGATGGAATAATAATAATAATAATATTAATAATAATAATAATAAAGAAAACATAAACAAATAAAAATTAACCTTTAGTTAAGTTATAACTGGCCATGGAAGGGATAGGGGTGTTACAAATTTCTTCCGTACACATAAATTTGGGTTATATGTACGAATTCCTATGGCTTCAGCTATATGTAGGAGGCGCGAACGAACTCCATTGGGAAATGATGGAGGTATACGATAGATCACTCGAAATGATTTAGATTTATCAACAGCATGACCACTATCAATAAGACGTGCCAGGATTGAACTGCGTACTGTTTTTATCTGGCCGTTTACAAACCAAGTTGGTAGAAGTTCACTCATTCGTTGGTTAAGTTGCCTGGTTGTACGACCGATATAGCTATCTCCACAGGAGCAGCTGAATTTGTAGATGCACATTGAGTAGCCCAACTCAAGTAACTTATCCTTCATTTGAGCAGACATAACTGGTCGACAAGAGAAAGTCGACGCAAGAATGGCTGCGTAAAATGTTCTGCTGATTACTTTCGTTAACCTATATTTCAGAGTATCACTAGCCACATCCTCGTTGAATTGTAGTTTCATGTATAAAGGTTTCTTACGAACAGTCGAAATCTCCGAATTCTTTATTGTCATACATGTACTTTTTAATGAAAGCACTGGGGTAGCCGATCTCGGTCAGTGAGTTGTTAATAAACTCAAGCTCCTGTACGGATCTTTTTTGGTCTGCTTGTGAGACATCTAACCAAATTTCTCTTGTAGCGGATAGGTGTGAAACTGCAGAAGTGGATATATTGGCAGATAGAGGGGCTTTTTCTATACACGCTTCTACTTAATGTGCCATCACATCGTCTACTTAGTGTGACGTCAAAGAAGTTCAGCTTTTTGTCATGCTCGCTTTCACCAATGAAACTGATCGCTGGGTGAACACTGTTAAATTGTTCTAGGAGTTTCTCCTTACTGGTGTTTTGATCTGTGATAATGAAAGTGTCGTCAATGTAGCGGCAATATAAATCAAGCTTCTTAATAGTCTCATTAAGAGGTCCATTTTCTAGCATTGCTAGAAAGAGATCAGCTAAAACCGGGCCTAGAGGTGAGCCCATGGCTATCCCGTCTATTTGTCTATAATAAGTATTGTTGATGACAAAATGGACATTCAGCGTGCATCTTAGGAGCAGTTCCTTTAGACTATCTTCAGGCAAGCCAATGTTGATTTGTTTTTCTGATATTTGCTTGCATATAAACTCGATGGTCTCCATAAGCGGTACGTTGGTGAACAAAGATACTACATCAAGTGAGATCATATTTTTCATGTTAACATTCATATTTTCCATTTTGGAGGAGTAAAGCCTGACGATAAATACACCATAAGGAGAACTAGTGGGAATGCGATAAATAACTTTAAATGACTTTTTTCTGTCCACTAGATGATCGCTATCGATCAAGTGTGATAGAACCGAGCTGCGTACTGTCTTGACGTTACCTTTTCCTAACCACGAAGGGAGGTGTGTCACTAACTCTTTGGTTCAGTTGCCTGGTAGTGCTTCCAACATTGCTTTCTCCACAGGAGCAGCTGAATTCATAGATACACATAGAAGTGGCATAAAAAGGTGTCTATATTTTTCTAATCATTGACCTATTTCCTATTATGTAACATTGATTTGAGCCTTGATTATTTTTGTCAAAATCTAGTACACCTGTCATCACACTATCAATTTGTAGTTTTCATTTACTATGTAATCGTTTTCATTGTTATCATTGAGTCATAAACTACCTTGATTGGTTTAATAATTTCATATATGCATAAAAATACTACTGTATATTAGAGTAAAGCCTGATGAGGATCTAATCGAAAACAATATTGTTCGCTTATATATGTTGTTCTAAATGTACAATATGGGAATATTATTGAATAATCTAACTTATCATTATTATTACACAGTTGATATCAACCGAAAATAGGAAATAATTATTAAAATAATAAATAAAACAAGTAAATAAAATAATATAAACTTACATGAGCACATATTTCATAAAATGTAATTAATGATTTCAATGCTTGTCCACGTATATAAAATTGTATAATAGAACGTATAATATATAAATTTGTATGCCAATTATTTATTGTTTGTAAATAATTTGCTGTTATAATATAAACTTCTTTCTGTTTACTAATATTAGTAAAATAGATAATTTTATCTATATCACCTGATTTGATTAATGATTTAATAGCTAATATATAATTACCAGCTTGTGTAAATTTTTTACATGCTAAATAATAATATTCATTTATTAAACATAATTCACCTAATTTTATTAATATATTAGATATATTTTGATTAGATATATTATTTGTTATTGGTGTAAGTTTTTCAATTAAAGCTTCTGTAATTGGTACAAAATAGTCATTACATAATTGAATTGCTTCCAAATACTGTAAAGTAATAGATTTGAAATATATATATATATATATATATATATATAATATTGTAAATAGAAATAATTTATTAAATAATAAACATATAAAATACATAATGTATGGTTATAATAGAAATAAAAGAAAGTTATACCATTTCTGATGGAGTTTTATTTTTGTTCTTTGAACTGGATGGTTTGGTTATGGAGCTTTCATATTATCAACAGAAGTGAAATTGTCGGGGCGAATTCTCCCTATATCTGACTCCAATAAATGATATCTCGTTAACTGAGTATTTAACGCTGACTAAATCTCTTAGTAAAGTTATGGATTTACTCGAGATTATTCAGAAGACTGAACACCAGTTGTAGAGATATTTTATTGTTAAAAAATTAATAAAATTCACAAGCGTACAGCGAGTAAACACACAGCGAAACAAAGAGTGTGTGTGTTAAAAAACTATATATATATATATATATATATATATATATATATATATATATATATATATATATATATATATATGAGTGTTAATCAAGTGTGGATAAATTATTGATTATCTGTGTGTTACAACCAATCGGAGAATAGATTAAGGATTGATGTGCAGACACGCGCTCAATCATACTCATACAGAAATTAACATAGTGGAGTAAGCGTCTAAATTACAGTGAGTAGACAAATAATACAATAGTTGAATGGGCTTACTACAAAATATTTGAGATAAATCAAGAAAATAATGTATATAAACAAAGGAATAAAAATTAAATTAATGATAGATACGGCAAGATTCTGAAGCGTTTGAAGAATTTCAAGGTTACAGTGACACCTTCAGTTATTTACTTTACTTTCTTACGCCTGTTACTCCTCGTGAATGAGCATATGCTGCTCACCAGAATTCTCCATCCAACCCTGTCCTGGGTAATCCTTTCCAGCTCTTTCCAGTTCTTATTCATCCCTTTCATATCCGCTTCTATTTCCCGACGTAATGTGTTCTTCGGCCTTCCTCTTTTCCGCTTCCCTTCAGGATTCCAAGTTAGCGCTTGTCTTGTGATGCAGTTTGATGATTTCCTCAATGTATGTCCTATCCATTTCTATCGTCTTTTCCTAATTTCCTCTTCAGTTGGAAGCTGGTTTGTCCTCTCCCACAAAAGGCTGTTGCTGATGGTATCCAGCCAATGGATGTTGAGTATCTTGCTTAGACAGCTATTGATAAATATTTGTACCTTCTTGATGGTGGTTGTTGTAGTTCTCCAAGTTTCAGCTCCGTACAGTAGAACTGCCTTGACATTCGTATTGAAGATTCTGACTTTGATATTGGTTGAAAGTTGTTTTGAGTCCCATATGTTCTTCAATTGAAGGAATGCGGCCCTTGCTTTGCCAATCCTCGCATTTACTTCTGCATCTGAACCTCCTTGTTCATCGATGATGCTTCGCAGGTACGTGAGGGATTCCACCTCTGCCAGAGTTTCGCCATCAAGTGTGATTGGATTACTATTCTCTGTGTTGTATTTGAGGACCTTGGTTTTTCCCTTCTGCATGTTGAGGCCTACTGATGCAGAGACTGCTGCTATGCTGGCTGTCTTTGTCTGCATTTGTTCGTGTGTATTGGATAGGAGGGCTAGGTCATCTGCGAAGTCTATATCGTCTAATTGATTCTGAGCTGTCCATTGTATGCCATGTTTTCCCTCAGATGTCGAAGTCTTCATAATCCAGTCGACCACCAGAAGAAAGAGGAAGTGAGAGAGTATACAGCCTTGTCTGTACATGACCGATCCTTATGGAATCCAGCTTGTTGATCTCGAAGTTGGACATATACTGCATCTTTCATCCGGCTCAGCAACACTCTGTTAAAGACTTTCCCTGGTACCGACAGTAGTATAATGCCTCTGTTGTTTTCACACTTGCTCAGATCTCCGCCTAGAGTTCCCCAGGGGGCTACTGCCGGTCCCAAGCACGGATAAAGGAGGAGGGTTGGGCATGGGGTTAGCGACCACATCCCGTAGAAAACCAACTCGTTAAAAAAACGCTAACCAGAAAAAAATTGTTCAAACCATTTAAACTCTGCCCCGGGAGTCAGAAGGTTTTCGTTTAGAAGAGTTATGACGCCTCATGATGAAAGTCGAGTTCCTTCGAAAGTCACGAGGCCGATGCCCCTTCTAACAACCAGAGCAACCATCTATTTAGGTACATGGAATGCTCGTACAATACGGGAGACTGCAAGAGTCTTCCAAATTGCTGCAGAAATGAGGAAATACAATCTAGAGGTGCTTGAGATCAGTGAAATGCATTGGACAAAAGTTGGACAACAACGATTAGCTTCAGGGGAGCTGTTGTTATACTCTGGACATGAAGAAGAAAATGCCCCACATACACAAGGCGTTGCGTTGATGCTGTCCAAACAATCACAAAATGCACTTATAAGATGGGAATCTCACGTACCAAGGATCATCAAAGCCTCCTTCAAAACAAAGAAAGAGGGCATTTCAATGAACGTCATCCAATGCTATGCGCCTACCAACGACTACAAAGAAGACGCTAAAGATCAATTCTACAATAGGCAAAGTCAATCGTCTAGGAGTGCTCAAAAAAGGACATGACCATTCTGATGGTTGACCTAAAGCCAAGGTTGGAATGGACAACACCAGATATGAAGACATCATGGGATGACACGAACTAGGAGAAAGGAACAAAAATGGTGAAAGATTTGCAAATCTATGTGCCTTCAATAAACTGGTCATAAGCGGCACTATATTCCCACCTAAACGCATCCACAGAACCACATGGACTTCACCGGATCACAGCACACAGAACCAAATCGACCATATCTGTATCAACAAAAAGTTCAGGAGGACGATGGAGGACGTGAGAACCAAGAGGGGAGCTGATATAGCATCAGATCATCACTTGCTGGTCGCCAAGATGAAATTGAAACTCAAAAAGCTCTGGATAACGGGGCGGAAAATATCACAATAGATTAATACGGCTCTTCTTCGGGATACTGACCAACTCAACAAATTCAAGATGACCCTCAGCAATAAGTTCCAGGCCTTTCGTGATCTACTCAATGGAGAAGGAACTACTATGGAGAGCAACTGGAAAGAGATAAAAGAGGCAATCACTTCAACATACCATGAGGTTCTGGGCCAAAAGAAGCACCATCACAAGGATTGGATCACGCTCGATACACTGGATAAGATTCAAGAAAGGAGGAACAAGAAGACAGCAATCAATACCAGCCGAACAAGAGCAGAAAAAGCCAAGGCACAAGCTGAATACACAGAAGTAAACAAGCAAGTGAAGAGGAGCATCAGAACTGACAAACGTTATTATGCGAAAGATTTAAAAATGACGGTAGAAATGGCTGCAAGAGAAGGAAAAATGAGACAACTGTATGACACAACAAAGAAACTCTCTGGAAATCACCGTAAACCAGGACGACCAGTGAAAAGCAAGGGAGGCAAGGTAATCACCAACATTGAAGAACAACGAAACAGGTGGGTAGAACACTTCAAAGAACTGTTGAATCGACCAACCCCACTGAACCCACCCAACATCGGAGCAGCACTCAGGGACTCCCAATCGATGCTGGCCCACCAACAATTGGAGAGATCAGCATGGCTATCAGACAAATCAAGTGTGGCAAAGCAACAGGACCAGACAGCATTCTAGCAGAGGCACTGAAAGCAGACGTAGCGGTAACTGCAAGGATACTCCACATATTCTTCAATAGGGTTTAAAGATGAGGAACAAGCATCAACAGACTGGAAAGAAGAACTTCTGGTCAAAATACCAAAGAAAAGCGATCTCAGCAACTGTGACAACTACAGCGGAATCACTCTTCTCTCAATACCAGGAAAAGTCTTCAACAAGGTATTGTTAAACAGGATGAAGGACTGCGTAAACGCCCAACCTCGAGATCAGCAGGCAGGATTCCGTAAGAATCGATCGTGTACAGACCAAATCGCAACTCTACGGATCATTGTGGAACAATCAATTGAATGGAATTCATCGCTCTACATCAACTTCATTGACTATGAAAAAGCATTTCACAGCGTGGACAGGAAAACCCTATGGAAGCTTCTTCGACACCACGTCGTGCCTCACAAGATAGTCAATATCATACGGAATTCCTACGATGGATTAAACTGCAAAATCGTTTATTGAAAACAGCTGACAAATTCGTTCGAAGTAAAGACCGGTGTCAGGCAAGGTTGCTTACTCTCACCCTTTCTCTTTCTCCTGGTGATCGACTGGATCATGAAGACATCAAAATCTGAAGGGAAGCACGGGATACAGTGGACATCTAGGATGCAGTTGGACGATCTGGACTTCGCAGATGATCTGGCTCTTCTATCACAAACGCAACAACAAATGCAGGAAAAGACGACCTGTGTAGCTGCAGCCTCAGCAGCAATAGGTCTCAATATACACAAAGGGAAAAGCAAGATTCTCCGATACAACACAGCATGCAACAATCCAATCGCACTTGACGGAGAAGATTTGGAAGATGTAAAAACCTTTGCATATTTGGGCAGCATCATCGATGAACACGGTGGATCTGATACAGATGTGAATGCGCGGATCGGCAAAGCAAGAGCAGCATATTTACAACTGAAGAACATCTGGAACTCAAAACAATTGGCGACCAACACCAAGGTCAGAATTTTCAATACAAATGTGAAGACAGTTCTACTGTATGGGGCGGAAACCTGGTGAACTACGAAAGCCATCATCCAGAAGATACAGGTGTTTATTAACAGTTGTCTACGCAAAATACTTCGGATCCGTTGGCCGGACACTATTAGCAACAACCTACTGTGGGAGAGAACAAATCAGATCCCAGTGAAGGAATAAATCAGGAAGAAGCGCTGGAAGTGGATAGGACACACATTGAGGAAAGCACCGAACTGCGTCACAAGACAAACCCTTACATCGAAACCTCAAGGCCTAAGGAGAAGAGGAAGACCAAAGAACACATTACGCCGAGAAATGGAGATAGACATGAGAAAAATGAGCAAAAAATGGATGCAACTAGAGAAGAAGGCTCATGACAGAGTGGGTTGGAGAATGCTGGTCGGCGGCCTATGCTCCATTGGGAGTAACAGGCATAAGTATGTAAGTAAGCCGATCTTCTTTCTTTGGGATCTTGATGAGGTGTCCTTCTTTCCAGTTCATCGGCACTTTTTCCTCTTCCAAAAATCTTTTTGAATAGAAGATGAAGCATGTTCGTAGTTACTTCTATGTCTGACTTCAGCGCTTCAGTTGATATATTGTTGGGTCCTGCTGCTTTCCCGCTCTTGATTTGTCTGATGGCCATTCTGATTTCTTCCGTCGTTGGTGGATTGACATCTATAGGAAGATCTGTGTGTGCTGCTTCGATGTCCGGTGGATTCATTGGAGCCGGCCTACTCAGTAGTTCCCCGAAGTACTCTACCCATCTGTTCCGCTGTCGTTGAATTTCAGTGGTTGGCCTGCCTTCTTTGTCTTTGACACGTTGAAGTTAATGCTTCTTTGATACCTTTCTAGTTATCCTCCATAGTAGTTTCTTCTTCCTTCAGCAGATCCTGTAAGGCTTGGAACCTGTTGTTGAGAGCTACCTTGAATTCATTGAGTTTGTCAGTATCTCGAAGTAAGGCTGTATTGAGCCTTTGTGATGCTGTTTGTCCAGTTGTCCAGTTCTTCTTTAGCTTCAGTTTCAATTTGGCCACAACTAGGTGATGATTTGAAGCTATGTCCGCTCCTCTCCTGGTTTTCACATCTTCCATTGTCCTTCGGAACTTTTTATTGATGCAAATGTGATCGATCTGGTTCTCTGTGGTGTGGTCCGGTGAGATCCACGTTGCTTTGTGTATACGTTTGTGTGGAAATGTTGTACCGCCTATGACCAATTTGTTGAATGCACACATATTAACAAATCTTTCCCCGTTTCCGTTCCTCTCTCCCAGTCCATGCAGTTCCATGATATCTTCATATCCGGTGTTGTCTATTCCGACTTTGACGTTTAGATCTCCCATCAGAATGGTGAGGTTCTTTCTTGGGCACTTCTCTATGATTGATTGCAGCCTCTCATAGAATTGATCTTTAGTGTCGTCGTTGCTATCGTTGGTGGGTGCATAACATTGGATAATGTTCATTGTGATACCCTCCTTCTTTGTTTTGAATGATGCTTTGATGATTCTAAATCCGTGAGATTCCCATCCTACAAGTGCATTTTGTGCCACTTTGGACAGCATTAGAGCAACTCCCTGAGTGTATGGAGCATCTTTCTCTTCGTGACCGGAGTATAGCAGCATCTCTCCCGTATTTAACCTTTGTTGTCCAGCTTGGGTCCAATGGGTTTCGCTGATTCCGAGTACTGCCAAGTTGTATCTCCTCAATTCCGTTGCTATTTGACTGGTCTTCCCGGTCTCCCACATTGTCCGGACGTTCCATGTACCTATAAAAATTGTTGCTCTGGTTGTTATAAGGGGCATCGGCCTCATGGCTTCTGAAGGAACTCGGCCTTCACCCTGAGGCGTCATATTTCTTCTAAATGCAGACCTTCTAACTCTCAGGGCAGAATTTAAATGGTTTGAATAATTTTTTTGGATAGCGTTTTTTAACGAGTTGGCTTTCTACGGGATGTGGTCGCTAACCCTATGTCCAACCCTCCTCCTTTACCCGGGCTTGGGACCGGCAGTAACTCCAGAAGGGCTACAGGCGGATTAGACAACGTCAGTTATTAAATGCTAACGTACAATCGGTTCAAATGGGATTTTATACAAAACATGATAATTGAGAGGCTATAACATATAAAACCGACTGATTATAATTTGTAAACGAACCAATCAGGCATAAGATAACAGGCTCGAAAGTCTTTTATCCATTTGGCTAAATAGAGTTTTGACATTATAGCTGATGTCAGTTCGTGATGAAAATCCCATATATAAATTCCATGTATAAAAAATGTATCCACTTAATTTCCTTGGTTTTGTATAATATACTTTTATCAGAAGGGATTGTGTGGAGATTTTAGAAATTTCACTGGTTGAAATCATGAATCCATTGAAGCTAGACCACCATGGAAAACCTGGAAGCACTGGACGGCCGTTTCGTCCTAGTATGGGACTCCTCAGCAGTGCGCATCCACAATCCCGCTTCTCGAGAGATTCGAACCCAGGACCTATCAGACAACCAGTGAAAATTCTAAAATCTCCACACAATCCCTTCTGATAATAATAATCATCTGCTCACTAGTGACTGACTTCAAGAGATACTCCTGAAGTTCTAGTGAGAAGCCGTTACCAGTGGAGTTCAAATAGGTCTGTTGTGAGATATCAGCTCACTGAAGACAATGGTGTACGGTGGCGCAACTTCGTGGATTGGTTAAAGTTAGACATTAACACCGTTAGATGCCGGCTCAGTGGTCTAGTTGGTTAAGCGCCTGGCTCGAGACCGACAGGTCCTGCGTTCGAAACTCTCGGGGGGCGGGGTCGTGGATGCGCACCGCCGAGGGGTCGCACAGTAGGACGAAACGGCCGTCCAGTGCTTCCAGGTTTTCCATGGTGGTCTAGCTTCAATGGATTCACAATATATTTTTACTCTATACTGACTGGTTGCTGATTGGCTAGTATTTCTTAGGGTCACTCAAGATTCATTCAAAGGTCGTCCATAAATTAGAGTCTCACCAGAGATACAATTAAAAAGCAAAGTAAACAATGATAGGTTTAAAGGTCAATAAAGTGTACAGGATAAGTTGTGAAGAAGAAAATTGAGCACTTCATTTCTAACTGAAGTTTCTGCTGATAATATCATTCAGAAGAACGATGAAATTTCAATGAATAAACCATCCGGTTCACAGAATAAAACTGTATCAGAATCGTCCAATTGAGTTATAGATCTTTCTTTTGAAACTCATCAACTGGATATTTCGGTATTTAGGGGTTAATATTAAAATCAATGTATTAGCTAAATTATGTTTATATAATTATTAGGAAGGGTTTAAATTTATTCTGCAGAAAGCATGAATGTATCGACCCTACATAGAACAAATCATTCATATTAAATTCTATCACCAACTACAATCAGTCTATTTTCCTATAAACATCTAACGAAATGACAATATCGATAAAAGATACGCATATCTCAACAAAGACTGATTAAATTTTGATACGATTTAGAATTTTCAGCACGAGGTATTTCAACAAGTTCTTTTCATGAAAACAAAGAGAAAGGAAAAGGATGGAAAAAGATCTGAATCTGCACAACTTTTCAAATTAGAGATATGTCTAAGAATACAGGTTATTGACTAGGTTAACTCTAACAATCTGTTCCTCACAGAGTATATTTGTTAGGTAAGGTATTATAGAACTTTCATACCTTTGCTTGCGTGCATGGATTTTAATGTATTTACGTCTCATTCTAGTAGAAGATATACAAGGAGAAATATATGAGTGAAGGGGATGGTCAGTGTCTGATAAGATAACACCTGCCAGAAATTTGAAAAACTTTAGATCTCTATCCATAATCATATGAATAATGACCTCGAAAGATTCACCACACACCTTGCTAACTGCCTTCAGCACTCTTCGCAATACAGCAAAGTCTTTTTTCAAAAGTCCGGGAAAGAATAATAGGTAATATGCAGGAATTAACAAATTCTAATAGTATATGTCGAGTAATCCCAAAAACATGTTGCCTCTTCATGTGGTAAGTCAGACTGAAAAATTTTCTGCGATAACAGTAAAACATAAGAAGACCAAGAGAGATCACATGAAGAAGTAACAGCAAGGTAATCGACCTTTAACACTGTGTTTATCAAACTCGTCAATGGCACAAGCCTTATGGAATCCCCAAATGGTGTTTACATGCTGTTCCTGTCTCAGGCTAAAGTTAACAGCTTGACATTTAAATGGATTAAGTATGAGACCATTAACAACAGATCACTATTGAGAACGAGACAAAAACTCATTCATTTCTATGAGATGTAAAGAAGTAGAAATCGGCATACATACAGTGAGATCATTCGCATATTTCACAAAAGTGTTTTCTGTAGAAGATGGCAGATCATACAAAAAAAGAGAAAATAAGAGGTGAAAGAACGGTTCATTGTGGCACACCTTTATGAGACAGTAGAGACGTTGAACACCAAACACAGTGTACTGTTCTCTTCCAGAGAGGTAGGAACATAGCCAATCGGTTATCCAGCTGTCAGTGTTCACGCTGAATAACTTATTAAGTAAAAGTTGTCTTGGAATATAATTAAAAGCGGAAGTGTAGTCCAGATTTTCTAGGTCACGATGGTATGATAGCCTATATATATACACTAAAGCAGTACTTGTCAAATATACTCTAGATACGTATCCGTTAATTAGCCACAACTACCATGTTTACGTGATCTTATGTATAAGCTTATTTCTATCTGTTTTATTATTTTTACCCGTATCATTTGTGATTGGCAGACGATCATTTCTTAAGTCAGTAACTTTAAATACCACATTTACATCTTTACTTCTATTTATGACCAGTTTTTTGACAGGTTGCGTAAGCAATTCGCAAGTGAATCCTTACTAACTTATGGTGTTGAGCTATCATCTTTTCTATATCACTTACTTTGATTTAACTATTTTGGTTAATGTAATCTGTCTTTGACACATATTTTAGTAGAACTTCAGTTGTTCTCTGTAAATTTACAATGTCAATTTTATTTGTGTTTTAATTGTACCGTATTTCTAATTATATGTGGTATGTACTTGTTTCAATTTCAAATTTTGTTTGGAATAAATAATTAATTTCAATAGTATTTAAAGACTCTTATATTATAGTTAAAATGATTAAACTACTGGTCGATTTTTTTTAATTCAGCAGTAAATTGAAGATGTAGAAGAATATCGTTTAATGTGGAATCACTAACTCATGACGCAGTAATTAAAGTCTTAATGGCATTTACAACTTCTTAGCTAAGATTAGGAGTGATTATAATTCCAGATATTAAAGTGCCTGCTAACCTGTTCCATCTATGAGATTTACATATCTGTAATATATCTGATACGGAAATTAAAGTATTGACTGATTGTAAAATCCCTTGAGTTCAAAGGACAATGAAATCGAGATTTCTAGATAACAACGAGCTATACATAATAAAAGAAAACCTATTAAGATTGTTCGTAAGAGGCCTTATATTCCGAATACCTCAAAGAATATGCATCACGATAAGAACCTACTTTGATATAACGGACTGATAATATTGTTGATATAGAATATATCACATACTACCTATTCATCAATTTTACTAATTTTTTGCAAACATTCATATTATGATGGAATATTTTATGATATTACCTGTTTACCAGCTGCAAGTGTTTCAACAGCTCGATCAAATTGTTTATTTTGTATAAAGAATTCTGAACATTTTTTTAATATAACCGAATCTAATTGTTCATCATTTGAAGAACTAATAATACTTTGTAAAGCATCAAATTGATAAGTATTAATTGCTAATTCTATAGCACGATTAATTTTACCAGCTTTATGATATAATAATACTGCTTTATCAATATAATCTGGATAATTTTCCAAATGTTTTGCTGATTCTAATATATCATCGGATCTACCTAATTGAGCTAAACTAAAAAGATGATCATTACGATTATGTTCCTGTAAGAAATATTTGAAGGGAAAAAAAACAATATGATAAATATTAAAATATCTTCTGTTATTGAAATGATAAATATAGTTATATATTAATACATAGTTCAAGATATTAATAAGTTTCACCAAATAAATAATGAAATATCAAAGATTTTTGAAAATCTTTATGTCATATCGATAAGTATCTATGCTATTTATGACATTTATAAGATATGAAACTAACCAACAAACCTTAAGTAAATCGTTTATTGATAATTTATATACAAATTCTTTTACTGCAAGATAGATATTAATAATAGTCAACTTATTTGTTTAATCATGGAGGTCCTCACCCGATTTTTAGGCATATACAGATAGTTTTCTTAGGAGACCACTTCCCGAGCGTTTGACTCAAATATCTACCTCAAAGGCAGTTAAGCAATGTCAAGATTTGTAGTCTAATGGCAGACAGTGAATAGAATAAGTTCTTACATCATTTATTCTCTCAGGGTTCCTGAGCATGATATTCAACATGGATTAGGAGTCGGAGTTTTGTAAACCATAAAAATGGACTATCTGTACCTAGCAACCCGGTTTAAGTGCTAGACTTCTGCTTTTTTCCTCTTTGAAAACCTCTACCAAATAAAAGCGGCGAATAGCACTTCCTTCACAGTGGCTATAAGCACGTAGCCATATAAAAGTGTTTTGAGACGGAGAATCGACTTTCTACATTTGTCTGTACCAATATATTTGAGGGAAAGATGGACGTTAATATTTGACGACTAATGAAAATTCTCGATATACGATTATGATTGGGACATAATATTCGTAGTTTTCAAGTCATTAATTATTTTTTTTTAAATACAAGACATCAGCTATATTGAGAAATTTTCGTTCATCCATCATCCGACGAAATAAAACGATATAAAAATACGTAGATATATGGTGTATGGTAAAAATAACTAAAAGCAGAACTGGTGCAAACCTTCGCAATTAAAATGCAAAATGAACTTAGTTTTAAAATGTGACGAATATTCAGGACTTGACAACGCAGTTGACCGTAGCAACCTAATGGTTGAGGATACCCAGCGCAGTCAAACCAGGGATCAAGAATGAAGGAATGGAAGACATATTTAACAAACAATAATTAATGTTCTTTAGTGTATGATGGGATATGGTCAAATCACGAAGTCAAATAACTCTTGATAAATGCTAGCTATAATATCTATTTTTCAACATAACCAACATTATGATCGGTTTGGGTGGTTGAAGTTGGTCAGTAGAAAACTCTGCAACAACGTTTCGTGCCAGTTAGCACTCTTCATCAATAGATATCTGAAATCGTTAGGACACTGATTCTTTACATAGGATTCAAGTTTCACATTGCAAAACGTTACCATCAAGACATTCGGGGTGAGACATACCCTGAGTGAGACAAAGATATTTACAAATGATTGATCAATTAATCATTACCAATTTCATGTTAGTCTAATTTTTTAGTGTTTATGATGTTATGTTGATTCGCTTTTATTACCTTGCACAAACGTATTGCACTTGAATAAGCTTTTGCTCTTGTCAATAAACGAATTGCTTGGTCTATACAACCTTTCAATTTCAAATGATTCCCTAAATGATGACAAGCACCAGGATCATCAGTTTCATTACATATTGTTTCAGCTTCTGATTCTTCACCAAGACAACATAGTACACGTACTAATGACAGATGGTCTTTTGAGTTAGAATAATATGTTTTCGCTTCCTCGAGACGACCTTGAGCTTCTAATGTTTTTGCCCACCAACTTTTAATATTTCTAAGTCCAAAAAGAAAAGAAAATGAATGTTTTAACGTTTAGTTAGTCAATTTATGTTTTTTTAAGATTTCACCACAGTTGGTGATACAGAATGAGATAATTTAATGACTATATTGGAAGAGCCTGTTTACACAGTCTTAGTTTTCACATTTTGCACATCTGGATTTTCACAGTTGGAATAACGAATCAATTTGATTTAGATCATAATTAAAAATCTGAGAGCACTGGACGGCCTTTTAGTTCTAGTACGGCACTCCTCGGTATGCACACCTACGATCCCACACGCGAGAGTCGGAGCCAGGACACTTGATCTCGCGTATGAATATTTAACCTCTTACTTACTTACTTATGCCTGTTACTCCCAATGGAGCATAGGCCGCCAACCAGCATTCTCCAACCCACTCTGTCATGAGCCTTCTTCTCTAGTTGCATCCATTTTTTGCTCATTTTTCTCATGTCTATCTCCATTTCTCGGCGTAATGTGTTCTTTGGTCTTCCTCTTCTCCTTAGGCCTTGAGGTTTCGATGTAAGGGTTTGTCTTGTGACGCAGTTCGGTGCTTTCCTCAATGTGTGTCCTATCCACTTCCAGCGCTTCTTCCTGATTTATTCCTTCACTGGGATCTGATTTGTTCTCTCCCACAGTAGGTTGTTGCTAATAGTGTCCGGCCAACGGATCCGAAGTATTTTGCGTAGACAACTGTTAATAAACACCTGTATCTTCTGGATGATGGCTTTCGTAGTTCACCAGGTTTCCGCCCCATACAGTAGAACTGTCTTCACATTTGTATTGAAAATTCTGACCTTGGTGTTGGTCGCCAATTGTTTTGAGTTCCAGATGTTCTTCAGTTGTAAATATGCTGCTCTTGCTTTGCCGATCCGCGCATTCACATCTGTATCAGATCCACCGTGTTCATCGATGATGCTGCCCAAATATGCAAAGGTTTTTACATCTTCCAAATCTTCTCCGTCAAGTGCGATTGGATTGTTGCATGCTGTGTTGTATCGGAGAATCTTGCTTTTCCCTTTATGTATATTGAGACCTATTGCTGCTGAGGCTGCAGCTACACAGGTCGTCTTTTCCTGCATTTGTTGTTGCGTTTGTGATAGATGAGCCAGATCATATATGACGGTTTAACCTCTAGATTTATCTATCTATACACATAAAAAACTAGAGTATGTATTCTAAGATTTATTTTGCCCCAACTTATATTAAATCACTGCATATATATATAAAGATACTCAACATTGAAAATCTATCCATGTTCAATGGAAATAATGATCAATAAAATTTAGCAAAAATGTTTTATTCAAATAAATTAAATATACTTACTGATCATTTTGTTTATTCACAAACGATTCTAATAATTCTGGATTATTTTGTAACATTCTAGGAACTTCAAACTGATAAGTTCCTGATTTAGTATAACTAAATATTAAATATGAATGAATTTTTTTAAATTTTAACAAATTAAAATAAAAAAGACAAATATGACTGTAAAAACGGTGAGATTATAATTTATGGATGAACCAATCAGACTTAGGCGGGAAATTCACTCACCTATTTGAACAAATAGCATTTTTGCATTTTAGCTGATGTCAGTTCGTGATGAAATACGTCAATCTAATTCCTAAATCTACTCATCAATTGTAAATCATATTCCTTATTCTTCAAACTGCTTTATAACCCTCATTTAACCCTAGTAAGTAGGTACACACTCTGAAGGTCACTTTGGCTTCGCTCAAAAATGGTTCATAAATTATGGTCTCACTGTAAAAACATATCAGGATCAGTTCTTTAACGACATAAGTTTATAACGAACAAAATGCCTGATATAATAAAATGTAGATAATCACAATTTGTTGGCGTTTATCTTAGTATTATACCATTATAATTATTGTTAGATGTCGTAAGTTTTACATTGTAAATGAAGCTAGAATATGAAAACTATGGATGATTGGTGATTCCTTTTTTTTCTCTCTGATTGGTTAATTAGTTTCAACTATTCTCTCTATAAAACTATGTTTTATTATCAACATTTCAAATGTCACATAATCAGGAATATTAAACAATAATTTCACTTGTATAAGTAAATTTACAAAATTTCAAACATTCAATTGTAGAAACCCAAATGGATCCTCTTATCCCATATGTAATGCTAAAAGCTGACAGTATCATCAAAATGACAGACTGACTAGATGAGAATTCCTGAAAATTTAAAGTTCCATTCTACTAATCGTGAAGTTTCACAATATCTACCTTGTATTTACATTTAAATTTATGATAAAAGGATATTCTTAGTTGCAAATAATCAGTTTTTCTAGAAAGATAATACTAAATAAGAATATAGTGGGCATTTAGAAATAGAACAGAAATCTCAGGATACTTTCGATAAGGAGGAATTCAAGCAGATAAATATTTGACTTGAGAAGCTTTAATTATCAATATCAAGAATGTTACGAGGAATTATTATTTCTTAACAAATAGAGTAAATTAAGAAAATAGCTCATTCTACATTAGAATATCATAAATATATATAATGGTCAGCCATTTTATCTATAAAACTCAACATTATCTTTTCAAGCAACATATTATTTAGTCTTACTACTATCTAAATGAAAACACTTAATGAACTTCAACAAACCTTTTACAATTCAAAGTATAATCGTTTGTGAGTGTACATGTTAGTACTTGAAAACTGTTTTATTTCTTTTTTGGTTATAATATTATAATCATTGGCACATAGATTTCCATCAGAATGACAGTGTTTAAATGTTTGAAGTCAGTATCTTAACAGATATTCAAGACAAGTACAGTTCTTTATCACTTTTATTCGGGTTACTAAACAATTTTAACAATAAAGAAAATAATCTTGAAGTAATAAAACTCACTGTTCAATAGCTTGCTGAATGTTACCCACAGACTCCAATTCTTTAGCATAGGCATAATGAATACTACGTAATAACATACGATGATGTTGTTCAGCCGTTATCAAAGCTTTGTCCCAATTACCAAGCGACTGATGTAAACGAATTACCAAGTCCCAACGATTACATTGAATGAATAGTTGTTCAGCCTCATCCTTAATAAATTAAGCCAACATGAATTATTCAGAGTTATCAACCTTTGAAAGTATCATAGTATCATACCTTGTCTGACTAATGTATGAGATATACAAAATATATCATGGATTTTAATATCCATCTAATTTCAGTAAATCAAATACAAATCAGTGTACGGCGGAAAAAAGTCACACGAAAGTATCTATTTTACACAAACATTTTGAGCCCAAGAAGTCCTTATGTAACTCTACGCGAGCTAGTGAATGAATAGTATAGTATTCAATGGTTAGTTTTAAAGTATTAGACAAGCTGCTGTGGATATTTTTACCATAACTTCAAACTATTGACTAAGGCATCTAAATTCACTCTTAGACTTGGTTCTAATCTTGAGTTGTATTCATTAAGATTACAGAAAAAATAATTTTAATGGCATTGTCTTTCTTTGAACTAAATGCCTTAATCAACAAAACCTTTTCAATCTATATGGTATCAACTAAGGGATGTAATAACAACGCCAGACAAGTAGAACAAAATTAAATTGTCACAACTATGTGAAACACCATACAAAAAGATGTCTTCTTAGTTTCCTTCATAATTCATTAATTCTTAAGTGTCATGAAATAGCTCCGCTCAAATGAACACATGTTACCTAATGTTTACAAGGTTTTCATTGGAAGTGTGTTAAAATCGTCAAAATAAAAAAAATGAAAGGAAGGATTTCTAGAGGTATGTCACTCATCTTACTTAACAATCAATAGATTTGTTGGAATATCTTCAGTTTATTAGCTATTGAGGAAAATGCTAAGTACCTTCGAGATCAGGGATTAGATGAGAAAAAAACAGTCTAGAAAAAACCTGGTCACACTTCATAATGTAATTATTGACAAAAATCAATTACATCCCTATTGTCAGTGGAAGGTATAAGTAAATCGTTACAAAGAAAAACTTTGTGCATAGACCAATCAGTTTACGGAATCTATTTTCACCAAGTCGCTTAGATTATTTATTTAAACACTATTCGGGAAAAGTCTCTTGATCTGATGTCATTTTCAGAGATCAAAAAACCATCTAGGTAGATTGAGTTTGTTACAAAATCTACTGTAGCGGTGAATAGATCCCCAAAATAAATAGACCTGTAAGTTTTCGACATTGCATGCTTAGTTTTAATCGAATCATCTAGCTGAAGGCGCTCGGTCATGCATCCGCACCAGATCACGTGTGGGAAAGCCGTGCTCAACATCTACCGCAATCGCTAGTCAGATTAGTTCAGACGATCCTCGATATATTGATAGCTTATCAAATATATCTTCGATCTCCTCGCTTCTGTCTTTTGATTTCACTTGGTGGGTACGCTTCATATTAGAAGGTGTTACTGGTTAAAGTGTTGTCAAACTCCATCTTCATTGGTGAGCCCGACGTGATCTGGTACACTAAATTGCAAACTGTGAGTCTGTTCCTTTTTGGGATTTAATATATCATTGTCTTATTTTAATTTTTTATACATTGTGATATTTTTTCGTATTTTTGGATATATATATATTTTTTCCACTCGTCCATTATCGTACTTAATATATCTTTATGACTGAACAGACACCTAAGATATTTAAGTTAAAGACTGTGTCCCTACCTTCGTTCCAACTAATGCCTTTCTGGCCTGACAACATCGAAGCCTGGTTTTGCTACGCAGAAGCCGACTTCTATGAGCACGGCGTGAACGACACACGTGCACAATTCCTCGCAGTAGTCAAGACACTACCGCGCGATTTCAACAGGTACGTAACACCTAGTATGTTTACTGGTGATGTTTCTGAACCATACAAAACTCTTAAAAGATCCATCCTTAAACGCGGAGATCTAACCGATCGACAAAGGTTAGACCAACTCCTTAACAACATTGACCTGCAACACGGCTCTGCCACAGACATGTTGCAAAGAATGGGAAGTTATTGGCCAAAGAACCTTAAATGATGACCTGTTCAAACAACTTTTCTTATCCAAACTTCCTCAAAAGGTGCAAGCTGTGCTGGTCTCGTTTCAAAACAACGCCGTAGACGAGCTGGCTGCATCTGCCGACCGTATCCTCGAAATCACTAAACCTTCTAACGCCGAGGTTTTTTCAGTCAAAGAAAAGCCTCAAACGACCCAGAATGACATAACAGAGTTGTGTTATACACTTACGCGTTATATTAACCTTCGTAACAACCGTAAACGGTCACACACCACGCAATGAAGCACATTACGTAGGCGTTCTGTCTCTAGACCTCGAGAAACGAATAACCCTGATTGGTGCTGGTATCATAACCAGTACGGGAAGTCCGCCAGAAATTGCAGAAAACCCTGCAATTTTCCCAAATCAAAATCGGTTGACATGAGAAACGATTCGGGAAACTTCCAAGCCAGCACGCGTTAACGACAACTGTAACCGGCGAACTTAGCCGTCTGTTATACGTCACAGGTGTGATAACGAGAGTTCGCTACCTCGTAGATACTGGCGCAGAAGTTAGCGTTCTCCCAGCGAATTCCAACGACCGGCTACACGAGCCCGTTTTAAATCTACAGGCGGCAAACGGAAAGCCTATCGCTACGTATGGAAAAAGGTACGTTTATCTTAACGTGGGTTTACGCAAACCCATTCACTGGATCTTTGTTGTTGCGGATGTTTCCATGCCGATCATTGGTATGGACCTTCTACAGCACCACAACCTAATCATCGATACGCGCGAACGGAGGCTAGTAGATGGAAATACTATTTTATCTGTTTGCGTAACTTATTTTTCTGGTTGCAGGTTATCTCCAGTCACAATTAAGCACAATATAGACCCCTTCTATCAACCAATACTCGATAATTATTCTGGCATTTATCAAACGCAACCGAAATTGCCGTGTGTAACCAGCAACGTTACACATCACATCACGACTACAGGAACACCTGTATTCTCTAAAGCACACCGACTGGCCTCTGAAAAGTTAAGGTTGGCGAAAAACGAATTTGACCATATGATAGACTTAGCAAGCATACAACCGTCAAATAGACCATTGGCATCTCCTTCGCACATGGTCCCTAAAAAGGACAGCAACGATTGGCGTCCAACTTGTGACTATCGGCGACTGAATGCAAAAACCATTCCCGATCGTTACCCGTTGCCTCACATTCACGATTTGACAGCTATCTTGAAAGGTACAACTGTTTTTTCGAAAATTGACTTGGTTAAAGCCTATAACCAAATTCCTATGGCAAACTCCGAATACCTGTGGCATCTTCACTACAGTCCTGTACAGTTCTTAATAACAACTACCTGAGAGCAATCTAAATGAGCAGTTTCATTTTAGTAAAATGTTCAGAGAATAAATCTCCAATTGTTACCATTAAAAAGGGATAGGTTATCAAATACTTAAGAAAATCTTATAAACGTTTTATTTGGAAAAGATTTAATACAAAAACATGCGTAAAGAGGTTTTTGAGAGCTATCAAATATCATACTATACATAACGAACTAACCTTAGTTAAATAACCATTAGAAACTAGGGAACGCTAAACAGCTGTTAAGCCCCGGTTATATGATTTTTTAGCGATACCTCATATGTAGTACAATTGTAAACAATGAAGGACTGGAAGTATATTCAATATTACTAATGGTGGTGTGTTCCTAACTGAACATGAAGTTCTGGGGTTAGATCCCTGATGGTATCGTTGAGGTGCATTTTTGAGTCGTACATCAAGACAAAACGTGTATCTACTGCTTTACAGTGGTTATCTAACTGAAATCATTCTGTGATTAAACCTTAAAAAAACAAATGTAGTTGTAAAGTAAAAAGGTTATAATCATTCTGGACTTCAGAGTTAAATTTTAATTCTATACTAGTTACCTAGAGATTTAAATTTAGTATTCCCTGAAAACAACATACATAAATTTGGATCAATTTTACATCAGTATGGTACATATGCCAATAATTTATTAGCTGACAAAATATTGTTAGTTACTATAATTGTATGATAATTAAGTTTATTTATTTCACGAGAATTAGTCAGACATTTTAATACTGTCAAATTAGCGAAAAGAAATGAGCTAACTGTAAAATAGTAAACATTAAAGAAGGATTTCAGTTTATGTTTAAAATATTGAAAAATTTAATATCATATCTTAGAACTATATAAGTTATATCACAAACTTATATATATATATATATACCTTAGATCACAATCTGAAACAATGATAGTTAAAATAAATGATAGGAATTTAAAGGAAATCTGAAGAATATAGTATATATTTTACGTAAACAACTTAATCATCTACTCCAAAATACAGTACTCACTGGGGTAAGAATATAACAGAATAAATCTTAACATGGTAAGAAAACAAGAAATGACATATGTCTACTAACTAATGAAATGTAGACTGTAAGTATCATGAATGAATTTTATCAAACATGAAATCAATGATTAAACAGTCTTTTTAAAAATGATTAATATGACTATTTATAGTAAAACCAGTGATAAAGAAGAATTACTTGCCCACTGATTTAAACAACATTATGAGAAATTAAGAATGCAGCAAGCATTCATTCCTTATGTAAAATCATTCACTGATCCTTTTGTTCATAATACCTCATTTCGATTCATGAATAAAATGAACTTTAGCTGGAGTAAACTATACTAATGATCAGTATCAAAAAGAATTGTCAAAGTTTCTATAAAGAAGGCATAATTAGTGAAATTCAACCAACTTTCAAATGAGGCAGATATCATGCCCTATAGTGAATGGTGATAGTAATTTGTTATAAATTAACTACATTTTAAAAATATTAATCATTAAATTCAGGTTAATTATCTCTAGAAGTAAAGTGCTCTCTCTGTCAGACATGAAAGCCCTTAGCTCATTCTCATACACAATTATAAAGGGAATTCTAAACTATGATATTTAATGTTTTCTGGCTTACAATTTTTCTGGTAATAATTTAAACCTATTAAGAAAATCAACGACAAGAAAATCTTCCCAAAAAGACCGTTTAAAATATTTAAGTAATAAGACGATTGAAAAGTAAATTAAAGTTAAACACTTACAATCATACCAATTTGTAAAGCTAATTCTCCTGCTTGAGCTTCTAATTCTGGTTCTTTACTTTTAAATTCACGTAACATTTTTGATCCTATTGGATTATTTATTTTTCCTAAGCAAACACGAGCAACATCTAATCGACAAGTAGCAACACACATTTTAGCCATATTCTATAAAATAAATTTTTTTTTAAAAGAGAAAAACAGTTTGTTTAAACAAATTGTACTATAAAGAAAGTCTAATTAAGGTATAAAAAAACCTGGAAGCACTGGACGGCCGTTTTGTCCTATTGTGGGACTCCTCAGCAGTGCGCATGTACGACCTCACCCCCTGCGAGATTCGAACCCAGGACCTACTGGATGCGCACTGCTGAGAAGTCCCACAATAGGACGAAACGGCCGTCCAGTGCTTTCAGGTTTTCCATAGTGGCCTAACTTCAACTGACTCATGACCTTAACCATTGAAATTAATATAATATCCACAAAATCCACCTGGTATAAAAAAGACACAATACATTTTTATAAAGAAAGCATGAAGAAAATAAGTAGTGTTACTATCCATCAAATTATTTTTCATATAGATATGATTTCATAGCCTATTAAAATGAAATTGTCTACAAGAAACTTTTCTTCAGAATACAAGTTTATAGAAATTATAGTAATTTAATAGTTAAATTTATGAGTCGATTTAAAATAGATAATCTCTGAAAATCTGGAAGTATTGCTGAGGAGTCCCATACTAGGACGAAATAGCCATTCAGTGCTTCAAGGTTTTCAATGAAATTCTATCTTAGATCAACTCATGAATTCAATTATGAAGATTTTCTTCAATGAAATAATTTAGTTCTCAGTTGAAGTTATCAATTCAATATAATTTTGGCTGTTTAAAAATTCCCATAAAATATTCAAATACAAAGAATATTTTTTTGATGGAATTTTGTTCTCTGAGCTGGATAGTTTGGTCGTGGAGCTTTCACCGTTCTTCTAAACGACATCTATCTGAAGTTTGTGCTGATGATGTCGTTCAGAAGAACGATGAAAGCTCCACGACCAAATCATCCAGATCAGAGAACAAACTTCCATCAAAATCATCCACCTGAGCTACAAATCTCCACCATCTCACAAAGAATATTCGAGAAAACAATTATCTCCAATAACTTCTACGTCAGGTTCATAATTATTATGTTACATTATAAAAAACCGTAATAAGGTTTTCTAAAGAATTAAATAATGTTCTATGTTTTATTTTAGTTGAAAGGTTTTTTACATGAGGATTGTCTTAATTTGTAAGTTGTATTTATCATAGAATGAGATATCTGTCGATGCTAGGAACTACTTGAGACGTGTTCCTTTCTAGCATGGGATTCCATAGTAGTGAGTAATTAATATTCTAACAGAAATTGAAACTAGGACACTCAGGTTTCATTGCAAACAAATTATCATTTGAAACATCAGGTCAGCGTCAAATCGTATAATTTCAACTTGAAATCAATTTTTAATGTAACTTGACGACTATCCAATCCCATTGGAGAGAACTGTTTCAATTCTAAAACACTTCAACTTATTTATTTTTCATTACAATTATTTCAATAGATGGAGTAATACATGAAGAAGATCTAGTCGAAATCAATACTGTCTGCTTAAATATCTTATAATAATTTACATAATAAGAATTTTCTAGTGCTTACGCTTATCCAAAGATTTCATCGTATATTTTTGCAAGAAATAATGACAGAATAATAAAACATTTTAAAAATGTATAACTCTAGTAAGCATAAATTTGATGTTGTTATGATTATTTTACTAATGTTTGCCGATCTCATATGTGTTGTGTCAGGCGATCTTCCGAGTCTGATTCTAATATATATGGTTTCTATATATGTACCCAACCAGCTCTTTGCGTAAAAACATTAATAGTGAGTAGGAAGCTTTTATTGACTAACTGAATCAAAATATATGTACAAACTCGTTCGTAAATAAAACCTGCTTTCCTAAGAAAATTGAGCCACATCTTTAATCACTAGTGTGTGTTTGTCTTCCTCAGAAAATCAAACCAAATCTTGACCAATAGCGCGCACTCATCAGCAATGCTCAGTTATCAACTGACCATGAACTGAAATGTCTGATTGATCAATCCTATCAATATGTAAGGTGGCTGAGAGCAGTCTGTTCAAACATTAGAACTAGGTTTCGCAGTAGTTAGAACTCATCACCAAGGCTAACTATAAATCTTGAGGCTACTGATGCTTCTTTATGAGATTTAAACCAGAGTCACCCAGATTCATAGTTTAAAATGTTGAAAGTGAGTTTTTGTTTCGCGACTGAATTTTTGTGGGATCGAGATATTTACATTTACTCATTACTTGAGTAGTGATTAATGTCATGTTTTCCTGGTCCTCAGCCCTGATAGAATTCGATCATTCAAGTTATAATGCATTCACTTTATATACCTTCTTATAAGATTATATGAAATATTAGCCTAGAATCCCAATTAAAAGTTATAATAACATGAGTAACAGACCATACTAAAATTTTTCACAGTTGAATTGTTTCTTTAATTATTATTAATGCCACTAATATCATTTAAATTTAATCGAAAATCACTCAGCACAAAATACACCTTGTGATAATCTTTCAGAATCTACATAATTATCGGATGGTTTGAATGACCCAATTTTTATCAAATCATGATTATCATTATGGTAGTTTGTGAAGATTACAGCATTTTCACAGTTGAAATCATGGGTCCATCTAAGCTAGACCAACAATGAAAACCTGGAGGCATTGCTGAAGAGTCCCATACCAGAACGAAACGGTCGTCCGTTTCACCCTCGAATGGAACTCCTCGGCAGTACACATCCACAATCCCGCATGCGGTACTCAAACCCAGGGGCCTCTATCTCGCGCGCAAACACTTAATCTCTAGACCACTAACCTGGCATCCAACGGTGTTGATGTCAAACTTCAAACAATCCATAAGCTTGTGCAACCCTTCATCCATTGCCTGAGGTAGATACCTGTCTCACTCTACATGGATTGCACTTCGCTGATCACGGTTACTCAATAGAACTCCATAAGTTACATCTTGAAGCTAATCATTAGTGAGTACATGATTTTAATCAGTATGGGGATTTATGGACGAGACTCATACTGGGACAAAGTGGTCGTTTCGTGCTTCCACGTTTTCACTAGTGGTCTAGCTTAAATCGACTCATGATTCCAACTTTGAATATCACTATTAATCGAGTTTCGTCAAACTCAAGTGTGAGCATTGTTTTTTTTGTATGGTGAGATAATTAAATCAAATATTTGTTTAACTAAGTCATTCCACACTTCTCTGTATCAAAGAATGATTCACTATAACATACCTGCCAAACTACTGAACTTTTAATCAATTTCATAACTCTAAATGCAGAATCCATTTCACCTAATGCTAAATAATAGCTGAAATTTAGCATAGCTTCACGTGTTTTCTCATCAGCATCTTCAAGACCAATAAAATTTTGCATTACACACCTATTAATATAATGTACTCTATTCTGAGTTGTTGATTCATCACCATCATTCACTTCACTATTCATCGATTTCCTTCTCGACTGACTATTGATATCATCATTATCATTCAATTCTTCATCTCTATGCAATGATGTATTCAGATCTACACCATTATTATGATTACTTGTAATTGTTGATGTACAATCAATTTTATTGATTATAAGACGATCAGATGTAATCTTTTCAGAACGATTTCGATATTGTTCATCAAGAATAAGATGATTTAAATCACACTGAAAAATTGAGAATGAATTTTATTACTATTTTTGATGTATTAGATGGGTACACAATAGGATCAATTAATGGAATATTAATGGATGACATTTTCAAATGATATATAGACGAAAAATGATCATTTAAAACGGGCATATTATTTATAAACAATCGTAACATAAAAATAATTAACTTCGAATATCGATACTCTTTTATATCCTCTTAACAACTACTTTTATATTAAATAAGATTTTTGTATAATGGACAACATAGACCATAGGACATTCCTTATATATTTTCCTTTACTTTCTCTTGATAGTATGCTAAAACTGTTTAACATTTTACGATAACTACTGAAGGATAGAATGTTGGTAAATCTGACTGAAAAGTTCTTTGGTTTTACAAGTCAATATGCATGTGAAGAAAAATATGACGATAGTTTACACCTCGCTATGCAATCATCTAGAAGGCTAACGAAAACTAATATGAAACAAATAGTTATTTCTCTGTAATCTAGAATTCTTCATCAGTTCGAGCGTTCATGACATTACACATGACCGAATCTATAACTTGTAAATTGACTGGGGTGCCAATCATGAATGACTGGATATTCACCTTATGAGTTAAAATTGTATCGTACTTAGCGTTGAAATGTTTTCCTAATTTTGAATATCATGACCTGTTTTAGGATAGGGTATATAATCAGTACTATTTTCAACCTTAATGTATCGCATTATGAAGCGAACTTATAGATTCAGATTTTGATGGTTGAATATTACCGAAAAGTAGAATGTCATAAGCGACAGTTTTTTCTAGTTTAAAACTTCTCAACATTTCATTAACAGTTGCCATTGGACAGGTCAAACAAAGAGCCTCCAGATTATATAACAAGCTCCTTTATTAATGATCACAATGTTTACATCTTCCTACTTTTATCAATCTATAAAATAGCTGGACCGTTCTTCAGCTGTACCATATGTTGATTGTCACCCTAAAAACATCGTTAATTTTCGTATCTTTTAACTTCTCATTAGAACTTCGGGAACTTTGCCTCAAAGCAAATCACATGCCAGCCTACAGTTATAATTTTCACCTATTTGTTTGTTCTAAAAATAGTTCACATCAGAGATTTGCATAGTTTTTTAAAATAAATATAGCTTAATAAGTTTTTGCTTGTATAAAGGTAATAAGTGGTAACGTACACGAACAGAAAAATATATGAAAGGCACTTCAACACCAATCAATGCACTATGATGAAAAGACATTAGAAATGATCCTTCAATTATTGTATCATTTCGATCTGGACTAATAAACAATGAAACAATCGAAGTAGAAACTTTCGGTTTCTAAGGAAATAAAAATAGAGAAGCAAAGAGAAATTCATTGGTAAAAAATTGTACTATTAATTGTTTAACATAAATAAACCAATGGTTACTGAAATACATTTGTTGCTGGTAGATTTGTTTATCAAAAATACAGCTCTTACGTGATGATTTACTAATTATTGACTACTTATTTGTTAGTATAATGAACATAAGAACAGTCACAAGTTTATTATATGTAACTCAATGTTAGTCTAAAATATATCATATTAAAACATCAAAGTGGTTAGTCGAAAACTATAGCTTAAACCTTTGAGAAAAACCAAAACTTAGTTATAACAAGAAATTCATTGATTGACTGTACCAAGCAATCATAATCTGTCTTATGCTGTAACGAAGAATAACTTCAATTCTTTTATTGATCGAAGAAAATTGCTATCTCAATTATAAAATCAACTGTACTGCGTTGAAAATAGAATTAGTTACAAAGTATATTGACAGTTCCAGTTAAACAAAAGTAATCAATGAACAATCATGGAAGTAATCGAGGAGAGGTTTGAATACCTATCAGTTTGAAACTATAAAAAACAATTATTTAGTATCGTTTTTTTAATTTTCATTGAGTATACAACTGTGTAATATTGTCACCTTTAATATAAACTATAACATAAAACCCAGTAAATTTGGTAGATTAGTTGTAGTGTATTTGATATTTTCACTGATCACCTACACTCAACCAAAATCACATTTTATAGTTTCACGTCAACGACCAACCTTAGTTAGAGAGCCATTTAAATCCAGAAAATACTGGAAAGCTAAACAACCAGTCCACTATATAAAAGAGCATATTTCAACAATCTCCACATCCAAATATGTTAAGAAATAATAACCAACTAATCAAACGCTTCAAACAATAAGATTCCTTTCTACTTTCACCTCTTTGACATAAACGAGCAGTAGTAATGATAATAATTATGATTACAAGGTCCTTATTTGTTCACATATCAAATAAAAGCAAAATCTTGGGATGTTTGAAGAGTACGTTATGAATTATGTTCGTAGATAAAAATGTCATCAGCTTATTCGTACATTAAACACTCTAAATCAATCTGACCATAGTGTAGTATTGTGATGTATGCTTCGTATGTCTGTCGACATAAATAACATGTAACATCAATCAGAATCGTAACGCCTGGCAGCAGAAGGTTGAGAAGATAGAATTGAATAGAACTAGAATGCAAACAGAGAGTAATTGTAATAACAAAAGGGATGAAGGAACGATAAGGTTTGTAAGAGTCAATTGATGGAAGATATGCAAATGAATTATTTAATGCATATTTTCCGTATTTTATGAAAACATTCTGTAATTTTGTATTAACTAATGAATTGTTTTTTCCTCCATGGGTGTTCGTTCACTACAATATGTCTTTACTTTAATAACAGAATACCTTATATGGAATACTAGTTAAGACATGCTAACTTAACCAGTTCATCGTAGACTCCTATTTTGACTCATTTACTTTAAAGAGAATGGATGTCATTTTCATATGATAGATATTGAATTACGGCTACCAGTAAAAAACCCCAAGGCACTGAAGTTCAACGGAATGCCAACAACGAGCATTAACTGAAATAGAATGTATTATTTAAATTCATCTATCAGCCACTAACATTAATAGCAAGAGAGAGGTTTTATTCAATGTAATCTTATTCAATAGAAAACTGGAGTTTATTACCAGTGGTACATTTAAACATTTAGAGTTACAATTCAAAATGATGGCGAATTGCCAAAACCATACTCGTGCGAACGTAAGGAGTTCGAAAAAAAAATTTATCTAAATAATAAAGAATAAAGGTGTTATGTTCTCCACTTGAATTCGCACGAACACTATATAATTGATGACACTCGAATGTTACAACCTCCAAA
Organism: Schistosoma spindalis; assembly: GCA_946903255.1. NCBI lineage: Eukaryota > Metazoa > Platyhelminthes > Trematoda > Strigeidida > Schistosomatidae > Schistosoma > Schistosoma spindalis. Next base: position 76,883,573 of record OX336416.1, on the reverse strand, counting down.
CCCTCGCAAGTAAGAAGACGAAAGACGTTGAGAGCACTTATTTGACAAGAATCAAAATATACAATAAAACATGCGTATTTATACAATTATATATATAATCAATATTGCCATGGAAGTTTTTGAACATTAATCGATAAATTAGTCAATCGATTGCCATTTTAAATATAAAAACATCTGATCGATAAGTCCGTCAATTGACTATGTGCGTGAGTGCCTTTCCGGTGGCCATCCCAACACCTCCCCCGAATAAGAATTTTTCCTTGGGTCCACTTGCAGTCTTACGACTGGGTTGCGACGGCGTTCAATTCTGGTTGTAATTTTTCTAGGTAATGTCTCTAACCTTTTTTCTCTTCAGTATTCCGGGACGAACATGTAGTTGTCGATTCTGTGACCAACTCCAGCGGTAGTTTACATGATTATCTCTGGAATGTATCATTCTTTTGTCCTTTCTCATTTGGTTCGTGTGTCTGACACAGCTCCCGAAAGCTCCTGTTATCCGATACAAAACTCTTCCTAGTCTTTGTACAACGGTCCCTGGTTCCCATCGATTTTTCCCAAGATATGATTGTAGAAACACTTTATCGCCAACGTTAAAGCTGTGCATTTTTTGATTTGGCCTGTACCTATTCACTCTTTTAGGAGGCAACATCGCGTTGAGAATAGTTCGAATACATCTTCCGAACATTGCTTCGGCTGGGGACTTTCCATCTGGGACCGTATGGTTCGGCGTGCTTCTGTAAGTCGTTAAAAATCTAGTTGGCCCCTCGTCTCCCCTTTTCAGTAAATCTCTTTTGAAGGTGTCAACGAAGCGTTCTGCTTGTCCATTGGATTGGGGGGTGTTAAGGTGGAGACCGTAGATGCGTTATGCCGTTTGAACTGCAGAATCTCTTGAATGAGTCCGCAACAAATTGTGATCCATTATCAGTTACCAAGGTTTCTGGCACTCCAAAACAACTAAATAAGGTAGACAGCTTGTGAATAGTTTCCGAGGCTGTGCAGTTCGGCATGCTGTATATTTCTGGCCATTTCGTATATGCATCCACAATAATTAAGAACATTTTACCTTGGATTGGGCCAGCAAAATCTACATGAATTCTCTTCCAAGGTCCAGTAGGTTTTTGACATTGTTGAGGTTCACATTTCGAAGGGTATTTTGCGGCTTGTAAACAAGAAGAGAAGTTTCGGCATTTGTTTTCGATATCTTTATCCGTCGATGGCCAGTAGGCGTAACTGCGCACCAATGATTTTATCTTGTTTATCTCAGGGTGACCACTGTGAAATTGCTTGAGGATTTTATGTCGTAATAATTCTGGGATAATAATCCGGTCACCAAACATAATACATGAATCCACAATCATGAGTGAATCGCGCCGGCGGAAATATTGTTGCAGTTCTCCTTGTAAACGACGATTCGGCCACTTTGAGAGGAGATAACCCTTAACTTCTTGTAGTATTTTGTCATTTCTTGTAGCTTCTTTAGTAACTTCGAACGTAACCGGTAGACCATCTACTGCGTCTTCCAAAACTCGATGTACTTCTGTCTCTGTCTCAATCGCTGCCACCAAAGTATCTTCGTGATTCGCTTGGGAACCAATGAGCCTAGACAAAGCATCAGCTTGTCCGAAAGCAGTAGTAGGTTGGTATTTAATTTTGAAGTCGTAACCAAATAATGTTGTTCCCCATCGTTGCAGTCTGTTTGCAGTATAGACCGGGATTCCTTTCTCTGACCCAAATATGGCTAGCAGAGGATTGTGGTCCGTTAAAAGCGTGAACTGGCGTCCAAATATCATCTTATGAAATTTTCTTACCGCAACAATAATTGACAATGCTTCCTTTTCGATCTGACTATGGTTGCGTTCTGTTGTAGTTAAAGACCTTGCTGCATGCGAGATTGCTTTCTCTGATCCATCAGGCATGATATGCGAAATGCTTGCTCCAATGCCGTAGTTTGAAGCATCTGATGCTACTACAATATGTAGGGATGGGTCATAGTGTGTCAACGACAGATCCGAGAGTAGCAGTTTTTTGATCTTCTCGAAAGCAGTTTGACAACTTTTAGACTAACAACACTTTGCGTTCTTTTTTAAAAGACTATTTTATGGGGCACGTAAACGATGAAGGCCCGGGATAAAAGCTCTATAATGACTAAATAGCCCCAAAAAGGATCGAAGTGTGGGAACATCTGTCGGTCTCGGCATTGCCTTCAAAGCTCGAGTGTTCTCTGGATCTGGTTTTCTCCCGTCCTTACCGATGATAAAACCGAGGTAGTGTACACTCTGCATGTAAAACTCACATTTTTGTTCACGAAGCCGGAATCCATATTCAGCTATTCTCGATAGCACCTGGTCGAGCTTCTTTTCCATGTCTATTCTATCAATGCCCATAATTATTATGTCATCCAGATAAGCTGCAACACGAGCGAGATCATGTAGCATAGTATCCATCACCTGTTGAAATATGGAGGGGGCCGTTTTGACTCCAAAAGTTAACCGATTATATCGGAATAGGCCCTCGTGAGTGTTTATAGTAAGCAGATCTTTACTTTCATCCGCGACAGGAATCTACAAATAAGCTTCCGATAAATCCAGTTTTGCAAACACCTTGCCTCCAGTCAGCTTAGCAAAAAGATCCTTAGGTAGAGGCAAAGGATACTGGTGGGGTTTTAGCGCATCATTCAGTCCAGTAGAGTAATCTGAGCATAGACGGACACTGCAGTTTGACTTCTTGACCACCACAATCGGTGCAGCCCAATCGGAGAAACTCACAGGTTCAATGACACTCATTTTTTGAAGCCGTTCTAGTTCCTGTTCAACTACTGGGAGAGAAGCATAAGGTACAGGTCTTTTCGGTCGAAAAACAGGAATAGCTGTCGACTTGAGGGTCAGTAGTGCTTTGGCTTTTGTGCATTCGCCAAACCCTTCTGAAAACACGTGATGATGCCTTTTTATGATGGCATTTCTCTGACTTGACTCTAAAGGGTTATTGATTCTGACTTGGCTGCAGATATTGTTGAGAGGATGATCTGCTAATTTTAATGCATCTATTAGATCCAACCCCAATAAATCGAGTTCCGGGTTCTTGGTTAAGTAAACAGTTGCACTCGTTGTTGCCTCATTTTTCGAAACATTGCACGTTATTTCCCCAACAATATTAAGCTTACCTCCCGATGTGCTGTGCGCTAGTTGCTTCGTTCGGCGAACTGTATGTCTCCCAATTTTCTCCCAAGTTTTTGGACTGATTAGGGTGATATCAGATGCTGTGTCAAGCTGAAGACGGACACGGCGTGCATTCATGTCCACGGTCACATACTTTCTTCGGCGGTGAATTCTTGTCTGGTTATGAGATACTAATATTTTGTTTGTTTTCTTACCAGATCTGTATTTCTTGAAATAGAGATTGTAGGCTACCCACAAACACGAGGCATTATTATGTTACTGATATAAGAACCAGAATCTTAAGCAAAATTGATCAGTGCCCAAACATCTCACTACAAGAAATAACTGCAGAGTGTCAGAGAAGAAAGTATGTGACCGTGGACATGAATGCACGCCGTGTCCGTCTTCAGCTTGACACAGCATCTGATATCACCCTAATCAGTCCAAAAACTTGGGAGAAAATTGGGAGACATACAGTTCGCCGAACGAAGCAACTAGCGCACAGCACATCGGGAGGTAAGCTTAATATTGTTGGGGAAATAACGTGCAATGTTTCGAAAAATGAGGCAACAACGAGTGCAACTGTTTACTTAACCAAGAACCCGGAACTCGATTTATTGGGGTTGGATCTAATAGATGCATTAAAATTAGCAGATCATCCTCTCAACAATATCTGCAGCCAAGTCAGAATCAATAACCCTTTAGAGTCAAGTCAGAGAAACGCCATTATAAAAAGGCATCATCACGTGTTTTCAGAAGGGTTGGGCAAATGCACAAAAGCCAAAGCACTACTGACCCTCAAGTCAACAGCTATTCCTGTTTTTTGACCAAAAAGACCTGTACCTTATGCTTCTCTCCCAGTAGTTGAACAGGAACTAGAACGGCTTCAAAAAATGGGTGTCATTGAACCTGTGAGTTTCTCCAATTGGGCTGCACCGATTGTGGTGGTCAAGAAGTCAAACGGCAGTGTCCGCCTATGCGCAGATTACTCTACTGGACTGAATGATGCGCTAGAACCCCACCAGTATCCTTTGCCTATACCTGAGGATCTTTTTGCTAAGCTGAATGAAGGCAAGGTGTTCGCAAAACTGGATTTATCGGAAGCTTATTTGCAGATTCCTGTCGCGGATGAAAGTAAAGATCTGCTTACTATAAACACTCACAAGGGCCTATTCCGATATAATCGGTTACCTTTTGGAGTCAAAACGGCCCCCTCCATATTTCAACAGGTGATGGATACTATGCTACATGATCTCTCTGGTGTTGCAGCTTATCTGGATGACATAATAATTATGGGCATTGATAGAATAGACCTAGAAAAGAAGCTCGACCAGGTGCTATCGAGAATAGCTGAATATGGATTCCGGCTTCGTGAAGAAAAATGTGACTTTTGCATGCAGAGTGTACGCTACCTCGGTTTTATCATCGATAAGGACGGGAGAAAACCAGATCCAGAGAACACTCAAGCTTTGAAAGCAATGCCGAGACCGACAGATGTTCCCACACTTCGATCCTTTTTGGGGGTAGTTAGTCATTATGGAGCTTTTATCCCTGACCTTCATCGTTTACGTGCCCCATTAAATAGTCTTTTAACAAAGAACGCAAAGTGGTGTTGGTCTAAAAGTTGTCAAACTGCTTTCGAGAAGATCAAAAAACTGCTACTCTCGGATCTGTCGTTGACACACTATGACCCATCCCTACATATTGTAGTAGCATCAGATGCTTCAAACTACGGCATTGGAGCAAGCATTTCGCATATCATGCCTGATGGATCAGAGAAAGCAATCTCGCATGCAGCAAGGTCTTTAACTACAACAGAACGCAACCATAGTCAGATCGAAAAGGAAGCATTGTCAATTATTGTTGCGGTAAGAAAATTTCATAAGATGATATTTGGACGCCAGTTCACGCTTTTAACGGACCACAAACCTCTGCTAGCCATATTTGGGTCAGAGAAAGGAATCCCGGTCTATACTGCAAACAGACTGCAACGATGGGGAACAACATTATTTGGTTACGACTTCAAAATTAAATACCAACCTACTACTGCTTTCGGACAAGCTGATGCTTTGTCTAGGCTCATTGGTTCCCAAGCGAATCACGAAGATACTTTGGTGGCAGCGATTGAGACAGAGACAGAAGTACATCGAGTTTTGGAAGACGCAGTAGATGGTCTACCGGTTACGTTCGAAGTTACTAAAGAAGCTACAAGAAATGACAAAATACTACAAGAAGTTAAGGGTTATCTCCTCTCAAAGTGGCCGAATCGTCGTTTACAAGGAGAACTGCAACAATATTTCCGCCGGCGCGATTCACTCATGATTGTGGATTCATGTATTATGTTTGGTGACCGGATTATTATCCCAGAATTATTACGACATAAAATCCTCAAGCAATTTCACAGTGGTCACCCTGAGATAAACAAGATAAAATCATTGGTGCGCAGTTACGCCTACTGGCCATCGACGGATAAAGATATCGAAAACAAATGCCGAAACTTCTCTTCTTGTTTACAAGCCGCAAAATACCCTTCGAAATGTGAACCTCAACAATGTCAAAAACCTACTGGACCTTGGAAGAGAATTCATGTAGATTTTGCTGGCCCAATCCAAGGTAAAATGTTCTTAATTATTGTGGATGCATATACGAAATGGCCAGAAATATACAGCATGCCGAACTGCACAGCCTCGGAAACTATTCACAAGCTGTCTACCTTATTTAGTTGTTTTGGAGTGCCAGAAACCTTGGTAACTGATAATGGATCACAATTTGTTGCGGACTCATTCAAGAGATTCTGCAGTTCAAACGGCATAACGCATCTACGGTCTCCACCTTAACACCCCCCAATCCAATGGACAAGCAGAACGCTTCGTTGACACCTTCAAAAGAGATTTACTGAAAAGGGGAGACGAGGGGCCAACTAGATTTTTAACGACTTACAGAAGCACGCCGAACCATACGGTCCCAGATGGAAAGTCCCCAGCCGAAGCAATGTTCGGAAGATGTATTCGAACTATTCTCAACGCGATGTTGCCTCCTAAAAGAGTGAATAGGTACAGGCCAAATCAAAAAATGCACAGCTTTAACGTTGGCGATAAAGTGTTTCTACAATCATATCTTGGGAAAAATCGATGGGAACCAGGGACCGTTGTACAAAGACTAGGAAGAGTTTTGTATCGGATAACAGGAGCTTTCGGGAGCTGTGTCAGACACACGAACCAAATGAGAAAGGACAAAAGAATGATACATTCCAGAGATAATCATGTAAACTACCGCTGGAGTTGGTCACAGAATCGACAACTACATGTTCGTCCCGGAATACTGAAGAGAAAAAAGGTTAGAGACATTACCTAGAAAAATTACAACCAGAATTGAACGCCGTCGCAACCCAGTCGTAAGACTGCAAGTGGACCCAAGGAAAAAGTCTTATTCGGGGGAGGTGTTGGGATGGCCACCGTGAAGCCACCCACGAACACCATATAACTGATGACACTCGAATGTTACAACCTCCAAACCCTCGCAATTAAGAAGATGAAAGACGTTGAGAGCACTTATTTGACAAGAATCAAAATATACAATAAAACATGCGTATTTATACAATTATATATATAATCAATATTGCCATGGAAGTTTTTGAACATTAATCGATAACTTAGTCAATCGATTGCCATTTTAAATATTTAAACATCTGATCGATAAGTCCGTCAATCGACTATGTACGTGAGTGGCTTTTCGTTGACCATCCGAATAAAAGGTTTATGAATTTTTTTAGCCCAACAATTTTCAAACTTGTACTCGTTAAATTTTGATCAAGAAGATATTCAGAATACTTTTATTAATGGGATAATTTAGCAACTAAATTGACTAAGGATAAACTAACACTATGCAATAAATATTCATTTGTAAGTTATTTTTTATTGACTCTCTATGTGTATTTTCAGTAAAAAATTCATACCTTTTTACCAGATGATCGATTATCCATAGTAGTATATTGATCAGTTTCATTATTAATTATATAATTAATTCCATAATGTTCATTATTTACTTTTTCAAGTACATTTGATTGAGATTTTAATATTGGATGATCATGTGAAATTGGTGCAGCTTCTACAACTAACATTCTTGATTCATATTGATCCCAATAATGATGTTTTGGCCATCTTCTCTGAATAAGATTTGTACTATTTAAACGAATTAGATTTAAATTAACTGAATGATTATCACTTTCAGGATTATTTACTAAAATAGATAAAAAAATATAATGTAATGGAGAAAATAATTAGCAGAAATAAACAAAAAAAAAGAACACTTAATTGACATACCTTCAAATTTGATCAAATCTAATTGTTTTTATCAAATATCTACAATATCGAGGAATAAAGAACAATTATTTCAATTTACATCGAAACAGCTTCTAAATAAGAACAGGACGTAAATCTTTCATTTAGCAAGTCTACTGTTTAACCTCCTAGTTTTTATTTTTCTAATAACAGTGTAATCACAATTGGTTGTTCGCGGCCTGGATAGCTCAGTGGTAACATCTCTGACTATGAAGCTGGGTGACACGGGATCAAATCCGTCAAGGAGCACCAGTTCCCTCAAGATTATGGGCACACTTTGTTGACGAGGGTTAAGTAGCACGAAACCCGTGTCCAGGGTCTCTTGTTGACTACCTCCAACCACCATCTAATACTTCTAAACGTTTTTGAGAAATTTATTCAGCCTCCAGCACTATTCACTAATTTGTACCCGATTCGTACTATTCAACATATTTGTAATTACATTATTATCTCTCTCATGCCATGTTAACTATATTAATTCCGGTCATCAGTCTCATATAACGTACAACATTATTCGAGTCAACACTCTTTATTAGTCATCCCAATATTAACGATTATATTTTATTTGACAATTATAAATTCACATGCTATAATTTTAAACGATATAGTTTACCTCAAACCTGGCCACTTCTGAGACAATTAATTTGATATATAGCTTCAGAACCTGATAAGAATGTATTGAAAGGAATAATTTTTTAATTTATATATATGTCATATATTCACCATCGATATCTTATGTTTCTGAGATAAACTGAAGCGCTATCATATTTATTCACATCACTCACTTTAACGACAAGTGACACATATAAGTTTTAATACATCATATGTACCAAATTTTATTAGTCAGGTTACAGCTTGGTCAAGCATAAGGAAGAGATATTCAATAGGTTTTCGGCTCTCTACCTCTTCAGCCTCATCAAATAAGTTATTCCTGTAAATGAACCAACCAACGTAACACTTTACTGCTTTCTGCTTTATATCAAAAACAAATAACCAACTTCATAGTGACTACAAACTTCCAATCACATTTAATGGTTGTTTCATTGTCACATAACAACGAAGTTTCTCTTGATTAAATAATTTATCTTCAAAGTAAGTGATACATATCATTGATAAAAATGTCATTCACACTTTACAAATACACATATAGTATGAATGTTTAATTAATACTTACTTGTTTGAGTTATATCATGAATAGAATTTGTTAAAGTTTCAAAAAAATTAAAACAATTCAATTTATCTTCATTTATATGATAAATATAAATATTTGGATCTGGATACCATTTCTTTAATAAATTCTCTTCTTTACTCATCATTCCATTTCTATTTTTTTTAATAAATGGATCATTTATTTTATTTATTAATGAATCAATTGAATTCAACCATAATAATTTACATAATTCACTATCATATAAAATTTCTATTGTAAATGCTATTGAATTACCAGATTGATTAATTGATATCCATGTAATATTTAATTCATTTATGAATAGATTATTTGAATTATGTAATAATGTAATAATCTCTGGAATAGATATAGTTGATTGATTGAATATTGATTTTTTCTGTGAAATATCATTTAATAATTTATATATAATTAATTGAGTTAAAGATTTTGTTGTATTGATTGATCTGATTTCTCTAAATTGAAAAGAATAGTAGAATTTATTTATTGAATTAATCGAATATGATTAAGCACTTGCGTGAGAGACTGATAGGTCCTAGGTTCGTATCTCGCGGTGGTGATGGTGGGGGGGAAGGATCATGGATGCATACTGCTGAGGAGTTCCATACTAGGACGAAATGGAAGTCTGGTGCTTTCAGGTTTTCCGTGGTGGTCTAGCTTTAATTGCCGCTGCCTTTTCCATCTCTCTTGTTTTCGCTATCCACCACTGTTCACGATCATAGCGTAGGCTTCTAGTCAGCTTACGCTTAAGCTGACTTCGCTCTTCATTATGTTCAGAGCCAGATGGAATGAGTTTTCGAGCATCTATCAGTGCGGTAGATGCTGCTGAGATCCAGTGTTTCTCCCTAACCTTATGGTTTACCGTACTTGCAGACATCATTGCTGTTTCTACAGCTTTACAGATGTCATTCCACGCTACATCGGGATGGGCATCACTTACATGGCTGTTTAACTGTTTTTCTAGTTGTTCCTGAAATATACTCTTAGCTTGACTATCATTAAGTAGGACCCTAAGGGGTTTCCTCGTACCATCTTTCCTACGTCCAGTAAGACGTAGACAAATACGCGCTCGCACCAGAGCATGATCTGAGTCTAAGCAAGTCCTCCAGAATGAGCGAAAGTCTTCTGTCGAGCCCCTCCATCGGTGGCTGATAGCGATGTGATCTATTTGGGTCCAGCGTTGGGACGAATTAAGGGGTCGCCATGTTAAAAGATGTTTTTCCTTATGCTTAAAGTTAGTGTTTGCAAGAAACAGGCGGTTATCTGAGCATAGCTGCAACAGACGGTCGCCATTATCTGTTCTTTGAGCCGCGACACTATAAGATCCACCCAGGTGTCTTAACTTTTCGCTTAGTTTAGCTACTTGAGCATTAAAGTCACCAGCCACTATTACTACATCTGAACGCCTAGTTTTTCGGAGAAGGTCGGAAAGCTTTCTGTAAAACTCATCTTTTACATCATCTGAGCTGCAGTTAGTAGGAGAGTAGGCAGAGACGACGAAGAGTCAACGACGAGTGTCCCTATCTTTCCGAGTCCTTACTGTTCCGTTTAGTCGGACAGCACACAAACGACTGTCTACTGGGATCCAGTCTAAGAGAGCTAGTTCTGCCCTAGGACTCAATGCTATACCTACGCCAGCGAGGCCAAGGGAAGCAGCATCAGGGCTTCCAGATACACTAGGCGTAAATCGAGTTAGTTCGTTACTTTGACATGGTGCGGTCAAATGAATGACACTACTCGAATCCTGTGTGCGCGTTTCGGAGACGCAGCACACATCAATGGAGCGAGATTCTAAAGTCCTAGCTAAGGAAGCCTGTTGTCCTATTTGGCACAGTGTTCGGACGTTGAAAGCTCCTACGTGTAGTTTGGAGCGTGGTTTCAGGAGACCAGGAATAACATTCCGCGTACTCGAATCGTTCGCACTAGCGGGGCGAGGTGATAAAGGGACGTAAGAAGGGTTAGTCGTGGAGATAAGAGAGTTATTAGGAGGTGTAGGAAGGATTTGAATGTGACCAACTTGGTCTCGTGTCCTGTTACGGGTACGAGCGCTGATGTCACTTCCAGGCTGCCCACATCGTGGAAGGGAATTTCTTGAGGAACTTGAAAAGGAAATCGGATTAGTGTTGGTCTTAGCGACCTGGATGCGTGACCGCAGAGTCCAAGGGACAACTGCTTGAGGCCGGTCGCGCATGGCCTTTTTGTGGGAGGTTTTTAATGTGTTAGCTCCGTTCTTCAAAAGGCCTTACCGCCGGAGACTGAAATCCGTGGGGTAAGGTGAGGTGTGACATTTTTAGGGTCAACCTTTTCTAACCCCTTCCTTCCTTGTGAGAAGGCAGCATCGCTGACAAGATGAAGAGTCTGCTGACCACTCTAAGCAACAATGCAGGAGTGTTCGGGATGCAATTCTCTGCCTGGAAATGCAAAATGTTGCTTCAGGATTGGGTTGCATCGACACCCGAACTAGTGATAGGGAGTGAAGTAGTTGAGCGTGTCGACCGCTTCACTGATCTCGGAAGTCTCATCAGTCCTTGTGATCTGGTGTGTGACAAAATCTCAGCACGGATACAAAAGGCTCGACTAGCTTTTGCCAACTTGCGTCATTTGTGGCGTAGGTGAGATATCCGTCTATCAACCAAAGGACGTGTTTACTGCACAGCAGTTCGTTCCGTCCTACTTTATGGCAGTGAAACATGGTCAGTAAGAGTAGAGGATATTCGTAGGTTACTAGTATTCGATCAGAGGTGTCTTCGAAGCATTGCTCGTGTATCCTGGGACCACCAAGTAAGTAATGCAGTTGTTAGGAAACGGGTACTAGGTAAGGATGGCGAATCAATTGATGAAGTAGTGAAACTTCATCAGTTGAGATGGCTGAGATATGTGTTACATATGCCCAACCACCGACTGCCTCGACGTGCGGTGTTTTATGGTGTAGGAGTAGGTTGGAAGAAAGCTAGGGGCAGCCATACGAAAACATGGCACAAATCTATGAAGTCACTGACAAGTGGACTGAGCCACGTTGGTAGGTGTAGACTACCTGGTTGGGGTCAGTGAGACAATAGCAACCGATGGTTGGTGATCTTGAATGACATGGCTCAAAATTGTTTGCAATGGATCAGGTGAATCCACTCTGTGTTCTTCCAAATTCTAATCTTCTGAATTCTTCACGTCCTTTATCTTCTTTCCAAATCTATTCCTCTGGATTATACTTCTTAAATAACATCATCAAACCCTAATGTTCCCTATCACTACCTCTACCACTAAGGGATTTGAATCGATAACTGAATCTCTGTGCTAAAGTGGTATGGCAACTCAGACTGATGTACGTACGTACGAAGTTCCACGTTGTTACTGACTGACTGACCATGGAAAACCTGGAAGAACTGGATGGAAACAAATTTGTTGTATTAGTAGCAGCTACATAGAACTTGTTATTTGGGTGAAATGTACTCAAAAAATCAAATATTTTTGAAAAATTTTAAGAAATTAGTATTAAAAAAAGTATCTTGTGAAAATGAAAGATTTTCTTGTTAAGAAATAATAAGTTATCAACTTTGAAAACATATCATACTTTATGACAGACATTTTAAGAATCTTTGTTAAAGAGACTGATGTGATTAAGTCAATTCTACTACTTATTCGCAAATATTATTCGGGGTGAATTGTAGAGTGGTTTTTCGTATATTTGAATAATCATAAAAGACCATCTTCTTTGTGAACTAACATTCGATTCAGTTACTGATGAACGTTCTTGAGTGTTTGATACCCTACTTATGAAGACGCAAAAATCTGCATCTGAAGATGTGTTGCAAAACGCTGAGTAACAATATACACTATCCATGAGTACATGTAAATTACCGGACTTATACAAATAGGGACATATTTATAGTGACCTGTACTCGGTGGATAATTCGCTAACGCTTACAAGCACGGATATACTTGAAACTCTTACTTACTATACAGTCTTGAAACAGCATGTAATTCCTCAAGACTTCTTTAAATTATAACATTTAAGTGAGTACAATATCTTTGAAGTCTAAATAGTGATTTTTGTGCTACTAAACGCATGTTCATTTAAAGGATATCCAAATTGGTGTCACTCCATCAAGATTTCATTACATACTACTAAGCTAGCACTCTGAAACTTCTTGAGGTTTTTTATCGAGACATTTATGACTTTGGTGACTCCATTCTACTGACTAAAGACATTTTATCCATAATAGATTATATTTAACACTCCAAATTTACTATGTGGCAACATTCTTCAAACAATCCATCATGCACATTACCAAAGTATAATGTGAAGGAAGATCGAGATAAATAAAAGCACCGGAAAGATATATACTATTGAAATATTGATTTCGTAACAAATTATCGATGCAGGTTACCATAATAGTAAACATGGGAATAAAAGTGACTATATTTAGAAAAAATATTTATTGTTTAAAGATACTTTCTGTATAACCATTTGTTTCTTTCTGAACATTAGGTTAATGATTTAAGATTTTTAAAAATGAGAAAACTGCTTATTCTAATAACAAAGTTTTATGGTATATTTATAATATCATCATTATTTATATCTAGCTGATCTTGAATTTTGATCCAAACAATTATAATCTTCATTAATTAACGAATTAATAATTTTGTTCAATCAAATTTCATAAGCTTTACATCCATGTTTGATATTCGTTTGTTAAAACTGAACAATAGGTTTTAATTTCAAACTAGGTAATATAGAAGCTATCTACTCAGGATGCTCATATTATCAAAAGAGACTAATCAATTGCAGATCTTAACAACAACAATAGGAAAATGTAAACCTTAACGGCTGAATTATAGTCTAAAATTGGAAAAAAATCATCAAGTAGAAGTTAAAATTCTAATCAGTATGCAATCTTGAACATTAGGCTTGCAAATGTTTACAATAATTAGACGGTTCTAAAATCAAACAAAATCTTCTTTAAAACGTTTGCTAGTATGATCATTGAACATAAAATTAACAGATGATCAGGGTGTTATATAAGAAATAAACATTTGAAAGTTGATTTACCTTCTGCTTAAATCAAATACTCGTATTTTATTTTGATCAGTAAGACATGCCATATAATTGCCACATTGAGCAGTCATAGTAATACTGCCCTCTATTTCTGTAAAATTGATTAATTGTTTAACATAGCCCTAAAATATTAAATGAAATAAAGCTTTAATGTTCAATAAAATATCCATTGACTAAATGTTTAAGTAAGTGCGGACAGTAGTTGCGACATAATCGGAAATAGTGATAACAATTATGTTTAAGATTGAAGCAATCATCATAAAACAAACCTACTGAACAAGTAATCTATCCTTTTCAAGGACTTTTTAAAACTATGAACTAAAGAGCTTTAAATATTGTACAAAAATTTATTTCTAACATTTTTGTCAGGAAACATCTCTGATTCAGAGATTTGATTATATAGCATTCTCTGAACATTAGATTTGTAAAAACGGTAAGAAATACTGAACTTATATATCCCAAACTGTCGATGCTTTAAATACACTCGTTAAAGATTTCAGTTATGATAACATTACAGCAGATATCTTGCTATTACACGTCGAGATCATCTGTACTAGAAATTTCATTTGTAACCTGTATTTTGAAGAAAATAAATGTTATTGACATCATGAAGCAATCTATGATATAAAACAACTGGAAGTCTGGAAGCACTGTGCAGTTGTTTTATACTAGTGATCACTCAAAATCCGACAACTGAGGACCAAACATAGGACCTACGTTCTCATACAAGAATTCTTAGACTCCAGTCTATCGACCCAGGACCCTATGTTAAGCAATTTTAATTTCGGTCAATCCACAATATCACGTGACTGTCTTCTTTTCTCTTCAATGAGTACCTTCCGCACATCCAATACACTTACACTCCACTATCCATGGCTTTTCACTAGAACTTTGGAAATTTTCTCACTATAATGATCTCTATTGAAAAAATGATAAAGGTTTATTGTAATACATTTCATGAAGTGCAATTAATATGAAATGGTATGATAATAATTCTGTTAAAAAATAAATATTCAAAAATACAATTTTAAAATCTTTCCATTTATCTTTGATTTAGTCAAGATATAAAGAACCGAAATAACGTTAAAAATGTGTCACTGTTATTTTAAAGTAATGTTTACGAAAAAAAAGAAAAACAAAGAAACATGTTTTTTTAATTGAACTGATTTTAATTATATTTTGAAATTACAACAACAAAAAATTACCTCCAAATTACGAACTTGTAATTTATATGGTTCAATTGTAAATATATTATATTGATACATTCCAATCAATTTATATTCACATGGGAAATTGGCTATTAATTACAATTACAAATTAAATAATTATTAGTTAATTATCAGAAGGGGTTTTGTGGAGATTTTAGTAATTTCAATAGTTGAAATCATGAGTCAATTTAAGCTAGACTACCATGAAAAACCTGGAAGCACTGGACGATCGTTTCGTCCTAGTATGGGAGTTCTCAGTAGTATGCATTCACGATCCCGCCAACCCCACTGTGAGATACGGACCTAAGACCTATCAGTCTCGCACGCGAGCGCTTAACTATTAGACCACTGAGTTGGCATCCAACGGTGTTAATGTCTAACTTTAACCAATCCACGAAGTTGCGCCACCGTACACCATTGTTTTCAGTGAGGTAAGGAGCCCCATACTAGGACGAAACGGCCGTCCAGTGCTTCCAGGTTTTTCATGGTAGTCTAGCTTAAATTGACTCATGATTTCAACTATTGAAATTATTAATTATTTATTTTAATATTTGATAACTAATAAAAATAAATAGAAAAATTATGTAAATCGATAAGTTACAAAATGATTATAGTATATAATAAAGTAAATAGTAATATGTCATTATTACCTAAAATAAACTGTAATATCCCAATGAAAATAATCAATGGTAACTGTTCGGATCTATTTCTGGATTAATACTATACGTATATTTTTATTGTATAATTGTCAAGTACGTAACCTGTTCATATTCGTGTTCCTCTTATCATAAGCTTTATTTTGACCTATGAATTATTATTATACGACTTACCCTTCTTGAATTATGCCCAGTTTATCAATTACCATCTCTCACATTTACAGTCATATAAGGCTAAGCCTTGTACATATGTTATTTTCCGTTTTATGGTACAATGTGGTCTGTTTGGTTTGTATATAAACCCAGTATGTTTGAAATACATGACTCATATTTTAGAGGCTGAGATTGGTGTTCTGAATTTAACAGGCAGGGCTAGGCAGGAAGCACGACCGACAAAAACTCTAGACTGCTCGTACGGGTTTACTCGTCGTTGGTCCTGTCGACAAATCGCTGTTCTCTAATTGACGGTATCATTACGTTATACATTGAGAGGAGCACAAACCCACAGGTTATAACATAAACATACTTAATAAGTCATATTATAAAGTGACTTACATTTGTGAAATAACTATTTCATTTATTTAATAATAAAAAGTATCATTGTAATATGTTAAAAAGTTCAGATTATTTACAAATGAAGGGTTTATTCAAAATTGGAGAACTTTTGAAAACTATGGAGTCATGGACAGTTGTCTTCAAATAGTATTTACTATACCAATAGATCATTTATTTGAGATCCAGTGACCCATGATAACATGTTCGGTACGTTTGTAATCATCAATTAAAGACAGCGATTATATCTATTTAAGTTTTGATACAGCTAAACGCCGTTATATCTTCTTCAAGTTAGTCACCAATAAGCACATGGTTATTATTAATCGAGCAGAGAGTTTCCGGTGGTTATAACATGGATTTGGTTCATTTGATTTCTAAAACTTATGTACAAGTAAAACCATCTATATGAATATTTGGACAAGTTCAGTAATTTTTCATCATATATATATATATATATATATATATATATATTTCCTGTTCGAAAGATTAGCACTTAAAAAGTCGTTAATTCAAGTAGAGATGTTATGAATAAGTATTAAGCTGTTTGCTGGAACCATCATTTTGTTACATTTAAAAAGTTTAAATCATATCATTTATGGTTGCCGGAGATAACTAAATGTCTTTAGCATTTCTCAAACAATATGTTCATATGATTTTCACTTGAGAACTCATGCCTAGTGATGGGTATTTTTATAACAATTTTTTTTTGCTTTCAATCAAAAATGAATTCCTTCAATAGTTCCTCGAGTTTTATCTGACCTTAGAATATTTCAATTTTACCAGTGATCTTTTTTATTGTTGTTATTACGTTATTTTGATTAGCGATTTTTTTTCGGTATTAAGCTATTTTCATATACTTTTTAAGAAACTTCTTTCTATGAATTTTTATATTATTTAAGATATAATTATTCAGCTATTCGATCATTTTCTATAATCCTTCCATAATGATTTCTGTTTTACCATTCTTTATTGATGTAAACATTTTCAGTATTATGATACAAGGTACGAACACACCAACTTTTAATAATTTATCCTGATAGGTTCTGGATTTGAAGCTCGCGGGGGGGATCGTGGGTGCGCACTGCTGAGGAGTCCCATAATAGGACGAAACAGCCATCCAGTGCTTCCAGGTTTTCCATGGTAGTCTAGCGTTTCAACAATTGAAATTACTAAAATCTTCACAAAACCCCTTTTGATTATAAGGAACTGATAAGAAACCATGAAATGAAATAAACTGCTACGTTGGTTCTCTTAGCTCTATTCAAATTTATTAATCAAAAGAAACTGTAGGAAACAAGCTGAAAATCGATTTAAACAAAAATCAACATTCCTATTTCAACTTTAAAATAAATAAGGAGTAAAAAGAATAGATGTAACTGCAGCTTTAATTAATCCATGAATAGTATAATGAGCTACAAATCAACCAATTGATGTTAATCATCGATTTGTTTCTGTAAAATGATTTTTATTCTTCAAAGTTAGAAGTTGAACTTACTTAGGTAGATTATGCAACCTTTAGTGGACTGTTTATAAACAAAGATATGATGACCATTCCAGTATGCAACATGTTCCTATGATCGAAAAAAAAACCCAAACGCATATATAGTGATTTAGTCTATATAGTTTCAGTGGATGAAAAATGAAGGCACATATATTCAGGATGAAGACACCAAACAAGAACTTCGTGAATCTATGGATGCATTAAATAACACGTAATGTCGTAAAAGATGTTAAACTGCAAAACAAAGATTTGAAAATAAGTTTCAAATACTGATAAAGGTTAGAAACATCTTAAAATAACTCATCCCCAACATTGTGAACTACCGAAACGTTCGTCAATTACAGAAATACTAATCAGTCATAAACAACGTAGACCAAACCTTCACAATTCATATTTTGGTATCAAAAGTATATAAGCAAAATACATGGTGTGAAGAAATCAGTCATAATGAATACAGTCTAAAAAGAACCGGTGAAACCGAGTTCTAAATAAATGGCGTAGTGTTCATAAATCAACATATGCAGGAGGATAATGAATACATCTCTTAATGTTAGTGATCGATTTTGAGCCTTACCATTCAAAGCCCCCAAAGTCTGATTATGATTAAGTCGAGGTCCCCAACAAAAGTACCTAGATCTCACTACACCATAATAGGTAAGTTAAACTGCTGACGACTTTAAGAACTGGTTCCGTGAGTTGACTCAGGTTTACATAGCTTCCATCTAACTTACTGCTACTTTAGGCAAAATTGTACGCTTGATTGTGCCATGGAATATAATCATTATTGAGTCAAAAAAGTGGCCTCATACCTAGGTCCAACAAAATCAATGTGCTTCCATACTTTACAAAAGTGAATACCTATACACTCGATAAATCAATATGTTACAAACTCAAAAAAAAACATGAATCATATATTGTGTTTGTTTTCGAATCCGACTAAGTGAACATCATTAAACGCGCGACGGCTTTTGTGATCTAAGAGTGATGTGGTTACCCAAATATCATATATGTACACTCCTGAGCAGTCCTAAGACTGAGAAAAACTGCTATCAAATTCTCCTTGGTTTGTAATGCTCCACCAGAGTATTCCAGCCTAGTACGAAAATTGCTTTCAAATATCTTGATTCTGATTTATTTTTGTAATATAAAACCCACTAGTTGATCAGTGAGTCTTTTTGCTGTATACCAGTTCTTATAGTAATGAGCTTTATTCGATCTAAATACTACTTAAACTCTAACCGAGTTATAGATTCTCCAGAAGTTCTATAGCTTTAGTAGGAATAATGAGTTTACTTACACGTTCAACCATGCTAAAATCATCCAGGTGATTTAAATAGATATACTGGTTCGAAATTTACATTTTCCCAAAAAATATCATTTTATTTACACAAGTCAGATCGAATTTTTTTTAATTCATTACCATGATGAATAGTTGAACTAAAGCATACTAAATCAATATCCGAAATGATCCATTCTTTTTTGATATCTAGAAAAGCATATAATGGGTATTAAAAGGTTGACTGCACATAGTAAACGATGGAAAATAGACTTTAAGAAGATTTTAATACGGAATAACTTATAGTACCCTAAGAGTAGTAAGTGAAAATATTGTCAAGTTGAAATATTTGATATAAAATTGACCTTAAGCCGGCTAATAACATTTCATGTTGTAATAAACAATGAGATATTTGTTAATACTCTTCGAATTATTAGCGTAGACATTCCAGCTATATAGAGGACAGATCTTGGTTACCACTGGCTGTTATCATCATCTAACATCAAATCAAATCTGAACTTTTATCATTTTGACAGCAAATACCTTGAACTACCGACCATTTTGCACAAAAATGCACGTGGATTGTCAGCGACACAATTTACAAATTTTGTACAGAATAATCCAAAACATACTTGTGTGCAATATACAGCCTTAATTTGATCTTCAACCTGCGCCTCGTACTCACAAAACGAACAATTCCCTTGAATAATGAAATCAGTAAAGTTCTGATTTATATCTTTACAAGTCTCTAGTTGTTTTGATTTGGTTATGAAGGATCCGCGGCAATTCTCGAAATTTTCATCTTTAATCAAATTTACATTCGCTTTTTTATTTTCAGGAGTATTGTTCATTATCGATACATTCTTTGAAGCGCTTGTATTTGTTTTGTTTACACGTTTATTAGATATTGTGGTAAGCACTGCCAATGATCTTGAACCGGTTTGTACAACAGCACATCCATATCCGTAGAAATGCGTTTGTGGTGATTGCCGTTGAAGCATATATACAGTAGACTTGGTTTGGGTACCTGAAAGTTTGATAGCGAGTTTGATATTTTAACAAGTAGCATCACTCTAGTTATCAGATAAATGATATGTTCAATGTAATTATGTGACTGAAAAAACCTAGAGACTTCATGGCATATGTAATATGATGATTTTGGAGTACTATCGATTTAAATCAACTATTCAATAAAATATGATCTTAGTTTATTTATTTATAATTTATTTATTTTAACACATAAGTATAGGTACAGGGAGGCACCAAATACAATGCGCCACACAAATCTCAATTGATATGTGTGAGGGCTGTGATACTGCTCGGGTGCCCAAACCAAAGCAGGTGGTTTTCTTAGGGGGCCACACCCCGAGCCTTTGACCTGAACGTCTGACCCACAAGGCAGTGGAGCATCGTGAGGAGATGCAGTCCCATGGTAGCCGGTGACCAACGATTGGTTCATACGCCATTTGTTCCTGCAGGATACTGGAGCCCATGTGCACCATTGGTTTGGGGTCCGGTTAAAGCGCCAGACATTCGCTTTTCGTCCTCTCATTTTTGTAAACAACACCCCCGCCACGAGAAGGCGGTGAGTAGGACTTCCCTGGCAGAGGCTATATACGCGTGGCCATGTGAGAGCATTTCGAGAGGGAGAGCGGACTCTCCCCACTCTCGGCCGTACCAGGGCATTTGGGGGTTACCGTAGGCTTAAGTTTGAATAAGTTTGCCAAAGAGTTAGCGATATAATTACTCCGAACTTTGTAAAGACAAGTGACTATCCCAAAACACTGGCGAATCACTGTTGTGGCAGTTTGCTACCATTAAAGATAAATTCAGTTGGTAAGCTATACTGAAAGTATATGATATTAGCTAAGCGTAATCAGAAACATGATAACATTAAAAACTTGGTGGACAGAAACAACAAAGAAAAATAGCTCCTGTTTAAATAAAGTAGTAACACATCAGAAGTGTCCGTCTATACAGTTAAAAATTACCTTGGCTTTCATGTGGCTTTTCTTTTGACTGATGAGGTATGAGAGTAATTGCTAACTTTTCTTGCTGACAATCCCAGGCTAGTAAATGTGTGTGATATTTTAAATCCTCTGATACAGAAAACGATTCATCTTCTTTGTTTAACCAAAAGGTACTTGGTTGTGGATGCCAACTGGTTTCCGGTGTTTTTTCTGCCAAAGTGTTTGTGCAACTTAAAAGTCCATAACTATCTATGCAGTCACAGAGATTTTGATTTGACGTCAAACTTGACCTCTGAACGTTAGACAAATATTTGGGTGATTCCAGCTCTGTACAGTATTGCCAAAATCCCACCATTCCATTGTTAAAACTTGCTGCCAGTATACCTTTTGTAAATTCCAGAAAGACGATTTCAATTTTAGACATAATATTGTACATAAACTACACAAACTAGAATCCTAATACATATGAGCTGGTTTGAAACTATGTATAGTTAATCCAAGAGTTCATTTCCACATCGTTTGCTTGAATCTTCCTGATGATGTTTAAGACTACAATCGATCAAGCTCCTATTAGAATATGTGCATCCCATGAGGATTACCTCGGTATTGTCTTAGGCCAAAAGTATTATAATCGAAGATGGATAGTGAGTAGCAGTGGAATCCAGGACTTAGTGGCATAATGGATAACGTAGTGAAGTTTGAAGAGAACGATACGAGGTTCAAATTCCTGAGTGAACATCAACTCTGGGATGTAGGTATATTTAGCTGAAGAGTTCCAAATGGGACGAAACGCGCGTCCTCGATTTCACTGCCAACCACCATCCATCGTTGCCTATAATCAATACATTAGTTTTGCGAACAATTTTTCGAGAACATATAAGACTTTACCTGCTGGAATAAAGAGCAAAAATAATATAATCTTTATAAACAGTTTTTTTATCCCTTATTCACTTTTTAATAAAATAAATTAATAAAATTTTCATCATTTATTATAAAATCACGGCAAACCAACCTTCCGCACTTATTCAGCCGAAAAATCATAAGGGACATCAGATCTGGCATATATACATATAGCCCTACGTTGTCGCAATATATCAGTACAACGGGATAAAGTCATTACGACAAGTGATAAAGCAACAAAAATGGTAACACCATCAACGGTAGTTGAAGCTTCAATTCGAAAGGAAAAAGTGAATTCCAGCCTTAGAGACAATAACTTTGTGTAATGGATAAAATAAAACCGTCTGATGCCGATACGACACTTCGAGGGCCATACTTTGCTTTACAAAACAAATTTTTATGAAATGTTTTCCATGCAAATTAGCATCGTCGTATAACTACTTTTCTGACGCCTACACTGTTTTTTATGAGACATATTCAATTGATTTATGCTAGCATTATTATTAATCGTACTACTGCTACTTTATCTAACTAAAAATCAGCTTTTAGATTTAAAATCGAAATTTCACTTTAACAACGTAACACAAAAAACATATATGCAAAAGATAATCCGTAAAAATCTATTTTGATATCATACATTACGTTTTTAGAATAGACATATATCAGAAGAGTAAAATTTGCAACTTACAATATGTTTCCGAGTAAGAAACACTGATCACCTTCAGCTCACTTGTACTACTTTTGGAAATAGGCATGCAAGGAGCTAACGTATAGTTATCGGCTCTCTCGACATCCCAAAGTCTAACATTTGTTTCCCCAAGTGCCATAGCAAGCGTAGTTTCGCCAACCCATGTAACAGACGGCTGGTTGAACATCGCTAAAGTCAGTTTCATCTAAAAGATGTACAAGTACGTTTTTTTTCTTCATTACCAAAAAATAGAAGCAAAATATTTCATAAAATGCAGGTAGACCTCACCAAGAAGTAAGTTAGAATAAGTGCTTTCAATCCATTTTCACCCCGTTTTACCTAGAGCATAACGTTTTATTATTTATTTCATTATACTGCATTAACTTAAATATGACAACTCTCCGTAAGTTACCGATTTTACGGAAATCATAACACATGTCAAAAATACCCCAATTTGTTGGAAGCGAATTATCGAATACATTGGATTAAAATTGTATTATAACTACTGTGAAATTACAACATCCTGTCCACTTTTCACCAAACAAATAAAGCAACCACTCTTTATGCAAGATATCATAATGGAAAATCAGGCAAAATCCATATGAAGTAATTGACTGAGTCTATAGGCCGTGTCTAAAAGTAAGCGTATTGAGTCTTACTGCCATAGATGCTACCAATAGTTATTCATCCATATTTAACCCAATACTTTTCTTACAAATCGATGGTTTATAGTGATAGCTTAACAATAGCCTGCTTGTGCAAGGTTCTATACCACTTATCGATGATTTGTATCATGTAACATTCTGTATCCTTGGTTTATAGTGTTTGGAGTAGCTTCAGAAGTTTTTGTTATACTAGAATGAATCGATGATATTATAACCAGTTTGGTTGAATTAGGTGATAATTTACCTTTAAGTTGATATCTAAGCTAATATCTCTAATGGTCGCTAATCAGACGAAATATAAAAAACACAGGTTTCAAGCAAAAAGTTTACATCTAACTAACAATTTCTCTAATAATCAACTAATAACAATTTGAGAACTGTAACTATACAGAGACTAGTCAATTGTTTTGTCTCTTTCAAAATATCGTGTGGTCATGATAAAACCAAGACGATGAACTTTTTTTGATAGTATCAATTTTTCCCCATATGTAAACTCATATTTTATTCGTCTGACAGTAATTTTTAATAACTATTGTGTTTGATATGAATTATATTTTGGTAAAAATAGTCAAATACATTATTGAAATAAGAATCTTATAACTCCAGATGCAACGAAATCTGAGTAAAATGCAGAATTTCTAACATACTTTGATTTATTTGACCTTAATAAATTTTAAATGGAGCTATGATCGGAAACCTCATTTAAAAACAATACAATTTGGGAAGTTTTCTGATTTTTCATGCATATAAACTATCACAGACTATCACAATTTTAACGGTTTGAAGAACAAAAAGCATGCTTTTCATGTGTCAGTTTCAGTCGATCATTTAACAATCTAAAGTTCTCAGTTTTCTTGTACATACTGGCATATTCGCAACTGGGATCGATTCAAAATTTTAAAAATTCCTGAGTTTTAAGGGTGAGTATATTTTATCTGATGGTGAGTAAACAGTAAAAAAGCTTGAAGTGTTAGTATTTCTAAAATCCTACTGGACTTTTAAAAAAGTTCTTAGATTATAAATAATAATGCTCAAGTAGAAGTCTTTATTTACCTTTGTTACTTCCTTGATTGATATTTCAGCGTTTAGCTTGACATGATAGTGATATAACAAACCCTTCTCAGTGACGGCCAACAAAATATTTGTGCTTTTGTGAGAAATCATATTTAAAATACATCCTTCACAGAATGCCAAGTTATTGGCTTGATTCACTGTAATTCCATTCTCTTTCGATCTATCGTACTTAATGTACATTATACGTCCTGCAGACCTTTGGGAGTTTACATAAAATTATTAATTACCATCGGAACATCCAAAGAGATAAAAGTCCAGACTCGAAAACTTCAGTATGTTACTTGATTTATATGGAGTTTTGGTGATGGCGGATTCAGCAACTTTATTTCCCTCACTGGTAAATCTTATTAAATATACACCACTTTTATTACCTAGTACTCGAATTCAACTGTGTAAACGTAACATAAGAATTTAATTCATCGGAATTTCGGGTAATGAACATCAGAGCACATGATATATTTGTGTTGACTTTCAGGATGGATATAGGCTTTGTACCAATATCTACATTGTTATGCCACCGGAAAACGTAAACAGATCCTTTGTTGTCTGTCGAAAACACAGAGTTGCCATCAAACGTCCAAATTAGAGACATCACAGACCCTTCTAGTTTATAATCCATATCGAGAGTGTTATGCTCAGAATAGTAACAAACAGTCGTACAACCATTATCCCATCCCACCAATAATACTGACTCATAAGGATGCCAAGAAATACACGTCGGTATACAAGGCCTTGCAATAATTACATCTTTACAGTTTGGGACCTGAATAATTCGTAATATTTGTGGAAATTTACTTTCAAGGCCGAAATTGTTACTTCACCTGACTGTTTTCCAATACGTGATGCGATCGCTAGAATAAGGATGCGAGGATGCCATTTGATATCAGTAATTTCTCCAGAGAAAATACCTAATTTCTCACTCAAAAATACTGACATCATGACCTAGAAAAATATCATCAAAACACCTTAGCAACAAAAATGTAGTAATTAATTATTGACATGGTTAAACAAAATCTTTTGAAACGGTCGATGAAATTTCTTCCGAGTTGCATCATATTAAATGCCTTAGTAATCTTTGTACATAATTAAAGTTGCATTTTACAACATGGTTTTCGTATTTTTAAGCACAGACTTTTATTTAATATTGGTAGAGAACTCCCAAAATGATTGACTTTTTGTAGATTAGAAACTATTTGTGACCGTTTTATCATTAATGCATACTTTGGATAAATGTGGTTGGTTAATGGCTGTGGGCGCATTTCTGTACACTAAATGAGATACTTCTATTCATGCAGTTAGTCAACTTTCAGAAAACCTATTAGAGAGGTTTGTAGAATGATACCATTTCTGTTTGATCTCTTAAATAAAGTTCCTCACAATCATTATGGATATCCCTCCTGTTTTTTTTTAAGATATTATTTTGGGGATATTCATTTATTAACAATTTTTATTCGGTTGCGTCCAGAGTCTATTCAGACATCTAATTGTGAAGCTACATGAAGCTGAGGGGATGAATTAGAAATAAATGAATTGTGAAAAACGTTGAATTATTTTATAAACATTCATCTGTATGCCTCAAATGCTAAATCTTATGAGAAATTACACTAATAATACTGTTAAATCCAGATTATTGAACACTATCTTTAGGATAGTCGGAAAGAATTTTGAACCCTTTAGGTAAATAAATCTCCAAAATCAATCACTCTGTACGTCTTAGAAATTGATGCTGACCTCATTAAGTTTAATGGACTCACTTAGCTGAAGGCGCTAGGTCACGCATCCTCACCAGATCACGAGTGAGTATGCTGTACTACAAATTTCTTACAACCGTTAGCCAGCTTAGATTAGACACTTCCCGATTAATTGACAGTCTTTCAGAAATATCTCAGAACCTTTTCATTCCTGACATTTGATTTGACTGGGTTGGTATGTGTTACGGGAGAACTGAAGACATTTGGCTGATTAAAAACTTTATATTAAATATCATTAATTTCACTGGTTTTTGGATGTATTTGTTTTACTTAACTTCTGAACTTGTTTGTTTATATCATTATTTCGGACATTTTTTGGTTTCTGTTTGTCTTTGGCTTGGTAATTGGAAGTTTTTTGCTCCGGGAACCTATCAAATTGAAGGTTTGTTTTGTAATTATTATAATTATTGTTGTTGTTAGAACGACACTTGGTCGACTATTTGTGAATTGCGAATAAACTTGGTACCTAATTTGGTTTTTGGTTCTGTTGTTAATTTGGGTTCGTAAATTACAAATAGACCGACATACCGTACTTCAATAACGGGAAGGAGCAAAAACTTGGACGTAACATTACAGTTCTTCAATTTTGGTTCTGTTGTAATACATTGGATTCGTCTGGACATTTTGGGTCCAATTTCTGGTCATATTGGTCGAATTCGCTTGGATTAATTCTTATTTGTTTTGGTAACCGATTCTTTCGAACAAAGGCATACGATGGAAACGAGAAGCAAAAAACCGAAGGAAAATGACGAAATGGATGGTAAAATTTCTAAAGCTGTCTGTGGCATGTCTGAATTTAATGATGATAAACGTGATGATATTAGTGTAATAGTATGTCCTCAGCTCAGTTTAGTACTTGTAGATTGAGGTTAGATAAGGCATTACTAAAGAAAATTTTGGAAAAGAGGCTTGAGTTAGAAAGGCAGCTTAAGATGTTAGAACTTCAAGAGGAGGTTGATATGGCCGAATTGGAATGTAAGTCATAGAAAACGATAACAGACTGCCAGTAGACAGGTCTGAGATAAATGCTAAGGTGGAAAGGTACTTGGATGGTGGCGCTGCGTGTAATAAGCATTCCGGGGAGGTATTTAACAACACAAAATGCGATTGGATCAATGAATTAAAGGATACGTTACGTAATACGGTTAATAGTACGGTCTTGCCTAAGATTGATATGATGTTTTTTGATGGACAACCGAGCCAGTACCACCGATTTATTAGTCAGTTTACAAGCATTATCGAGAGTAAACTGTCTGACAAATGCCAGTTGTTGTCATATTTGTCATACTATTGTAAAGGAAAGGCCAGAACGGCTATTGAAGCTTGTATTTCTTTGCCCAGTCATTTGGGTTACGATAGAGCTAAACAAATTTTATATGATCTATTTGGTAGAGAACACCTTGTCGCTCGTAATCTTATTACCGAATTACTCAACCACAAATCTGTTGAAGGATCCGCCGATGGTTTAACTGACTTCGCAATTAAGCTACGTAATGTATGCATAACATTGAAGGAAATGGGGTATATGTCTGATGTGAATTCTACGGCTAATCTGGAAATAATTGTGTCACGTTTGCCTTTAGAATTGCAGAATAAATGGGTGGAAGCTGCCAATAGGATCATGATGGCTGGTAGGGAGCCGATCTTTGAAGAATTAGTAATGTTTGTAGAAGAAAGAGCCAGGATTGCTCGATCACGTTTTGGTAGATTGGTACATTGTAACTCAAAGTTCCGTAAAGGTAATTATGAAGGCCAAGTTGATAGAAGATCACGCCTCAATGTAGTTAAGCGGGAACCAAGCACTTCACTCAAGACTTTAAGTTGCGAAATTTGCTTTGGTGATCACAAAGAGAAAGATTGTATGAAGTTATCGAAAATGAATGTTACAGAAAGGAGACTGGAAGTGAGAAAACGGGGTCTATGTTACCTGTGTTTAAGGAAGGGTCACATAGCCAAGTCGTGTAACTCGGACATAAAGTGTGACGTTGATAATTGTAAGATTCGGCATAATCCATTATTACATATTGATGCTAATAATAAACATATGGTGAACTTTGCTAAGGATTTCAACTCCTCAAAGGTTTGTTTGGGTATTATTCCGGTTAGACTATACGGCCCCAAAGGATGTTTGGAAACATACGCCCTTCTAGACAGTGGTTCAGATACCTCTATTGTATGTGAAGAGTTAATTAATCAGTTGGGTATCGAAGGTAAGGAGACTTCGATAAGGGTGACGACTGTGAATGGAACTTCTACTTGTGAGTGTTTGGAAGTAAATTTAGAGGTATTTCCGTTAGATGAACGGGGTTCTATAAGGATCAACAAGGCTTATACGACCAAGAAACTTCCGATCGATTATGCAGAACCTTTAACCGAACTCCAACTGAGAAGGTGGAAACATTTAAAGGACATAACCCTTCCGAGGTTGCAAAGTAATCTGGTAGGAATATTGATTGGGTGTGATGCTCCTGATGCACATTGGGTCCTTGAACAACGCCTGGGTGATAGGAAGCATCCGTTTGGTGTGCGTACTCATCTCGGTTGGATGATTTTAGGTCCTAAAGGAGTATCGAGGTCTCTACATCAAGTTCAGTGGTGTCATTGTTCTACTAAATATATTTTGCGAGATATAGAAAGATTATATAATCATGAGTTTGAAGATGCAGATGTGTTTCGGAATGGATATTCTGTCGAAGATAAAAGAGCTCTGGAAATAGTTAATAGTTCCCTAAAACTGGAGGGTGGCCATTTCCAAGTTGGTCTACCGTGGAAGTATGATAAGCCAAGACTACCGAATAATTTGGAGCTAGCGGAACGCAGACTAGAGTGTTTAAGGAAGAGGTTTATAAAGGATAATAGTCTTCTGGAGAAATATCAAGCTGTAATGAATAAGCATTTAAGTAAGGGCTACATCATTGAAGCTAGTAAGGAGGGATTTGACCGTGATGCTGTTTGTTGGTATATTCCTCATCATCCTGTTATCAACCCTAAAAAGCCTGGAAAATTGAGAATTGTTTTTGATTGTGCAGCTGTCTATCAAGGTTGCTCTCTAAATGATCAGCTTTTGAGAGGACCAAATACTGTAAATAGTTTAATTGGTATACTTCTACGATTCAGATTAGGTAACGTAGCATTAGCCGCTGACATCGAGGAGATGTTTCTTCAAGTAAAGATCCCGAGACAAGATAGAGGAGCGTTTCGACTATTGTGGTGGGAAGACGGTGATATAAGACAAAGGGCTAAGCAATACTGTTTAACAGTCCATCCGTTTGGAGCAGTGTCCTCTCCTTTTTGCGCTAATTTCGCTCTTAGGAAAACGGTAGATATATTCGGTAAAGAATTGAATAAAAATGTTCAAGAAGTCGTAGATAAGAGTTTCTATGTCGACGACTATTTAGCCTCAATTGATAATGTGCAGGATGCAATCGAGCTTGCAAAAGCCCTAGGTTTACTCCTCAGAAAAGGTGGATTCAGACTTACCAAGTGGATAAGTAACTGTTTACAGGTTCTCGAATCAATTGATCCAGATGAGAGAGCAGAAGCCGTAAGAGAAATTGACTTTGAGAGACTTCCTACGGAACGCACATTGGGATTATTTTGGAATACTATGGTTGATGCGTTTGAATTTAAGGTTCGCGTACCGAAACGCCCCCTCACTAGGCGAGGTATATTGTCGAGTGTAGCCTCACTTTACGATCCCTTGGGATTGTTAGCACCGTTTATACTTCCTATGAAGCAGTTACTTCAGCGTTTAGGTAAATTGGGACTAGGATGGGACGAAGAGATTCCAAGCGAGGAATGCAGACGCTGGTTAGAGATTCTAAGTGAACTTCAGAGGGTTGAGAACGTTAGTTTTCCACGTTGTGTATTGTTTCCACAATCAGATCGCTCGCTTCTGGAACTTCATATTTTCTGTGACGCCTCGGAAACTGGATATGGTGCAGTGGCATACATCCGATCTTGCATCCTTAACACTGAAATATGTTCTCGTCTTATTACGGCTAAGGCAAGAGTAACCCCCTTGAAGGTTCAAACTATACCGCGCTTGGAACTTACGGCAGCAGTGTTAGCAGCGCGTATGGGGTCCCAGCTGCAGTCCGAGTTAGATATTAAGTTTGCGGAAGTTAAGTTTTGGACGGATTCCATGATTGTCTTACACTATATTAGAAATGAGAAAAGCCAGTTTAAAACATTCATAGCAAACCGGATTTCGACTATTCACAGTCTTACTAAGGTGGACCAATGGAGATTCGTACCTTCTAAGGAAAACGTAGCAGACTTTGCATCCAGAGGGGTAAGGTTCAAAATCGATCATGTCAAGGTATGGGAGGAAGGACCTCACTTTTTGAAGAAGCCTAAGGAGTGTTGGCCTGATGCAAATGTACAAGATCCTGAACCCCATCTCTTGGAATTAAAGAAGGCAAAGTCCATGCATGTAATGGTTGGAGAATCCACTGTTGATCTACTTATTAATTATTATTCAGATTGTACTAGATTACTTAAGGCTGTTGCATGGTTGATCCGATTTAAGCAATATTTGTTAATAATGTATTCTGGCAGAGGTGATCTATCCCTACAGGTGGGTATGCTCAGAGTTAATGAACTAAATTTAGCTTGTTTAGATTTAATTCGATATGTCCAAAGCATAGTATTTCGGAAAGAGATTGAAATGTTGTCGTCTGATAACATTAGCAAGATGAAAATAACGAATTCACCCTTACGAATCTTAAATCCAATGATCATAGACGGATTATTGTGTGTCGGTGGTCGACTTCAAATTAGTTCCTGGTCCGAGTCGAGGAAGCATCCCATAATATTACCATCGAAGCACACAATTACAAATTTGATTCTACGGTATTATCATGTTTTGGAGGGACATGTCGGAGCTACACAGGTAATGGCGACGGTCCGAGAAAGATTTTGGGTGCTGAGGGGCGGTGTGGCCATGAGGAGAGTGATAAAGGATTGTGTTTATTGTAAAAGAAGGAACGCTCGTCCCATTCAGCAACTAATGGCGCCATTACCTCCGGTCAGGATAGAAGGAGGTGACTATCCGTTCTTATCAGTTGGGGTAGATTATTTTGGACCCCTTATGGTCAAACATGGTAGAAATACAGAGAAGCGGTATGGTTGTGTATTCACTTGTTTAAAATTGAGAGCCGTGCATCTGGAGGTGGCATATAGTTTTACGACCGACTCATTTATTATGGCACTGATGAGATTTGTCAGCAGGAGAGGTTATCCAAAGGAGATCTACAGTGATAATGGATCAAATCTAGTGGGGGCTGAACATGAACTAAGAAAATGTCTTCAGGGTTGGGTACAGGAACGTATACACTCTGATTTGCTAAAAAAGGGGATTGACTGGCATTTCAATCCTCCGGCTGCTAGTCATTGGGGAGGAGTGTGGGAGCGCATGATTCGCTCTGTACGTAGGGTATTGAGTATTCTTGTAAAGGAACAACCTTTAACAGATGAATGTCTCGAAACTTTCATGACAGAGGCTGAACGTATAATTAACAATCGACCTTTGGTTCCCGTTACAGACGACCCGAAGGATCTTGATGCAATAACACCAGCGAAACTATTACTATTGCGAGAGAATGTTGCAGAATTCGCTGACACTCTATCTAATGACAGGTATTCTAAGAGATGAAAGCAAGCGAACTATTTGGCACAAGTATGTTGGAGACGTTGGTCTAAGGAATATGTATCACTATTGCAGCGTCGATACAAGTGGACACAACTAGAGAGGAATATACGGGAGGGTGACTTAGTAATGATATGTTCTGACTTTTCCGAGAAAAACAAGTGGCCCTTAGGTCTACTACAGAGAGTGATACCAAGTAAGGATAGACTAGTAAGACAGGTAGAGCTGAGGACGAGAAAGGGTATTCTAGTGAGAGATATACGTAAACTGTGTCTTCTCGAAGCGGTAGATGGTAGGTAGTTAATCGGATCCCTAGACGTACTGGTGTAAGTCCTAGGGATCACGAGATTGTCGGTATATTGAATGTTTGTTGTTGATTGCTTGCGATGCACATACTTGGATCGCTGTAACCTATTTTTGTCTGCGAAAAGAATCAAGGTTCTTTTGGTCGGGAGTGTTACGGGAGAACTGAAGACATTTGGCTGATTAAAAACTTTATATTAAATATCATTAATTTCACTGGTTTTTGGATGTATTTGTTTTACTTAACTTCTGAACTTGTTTGTTTATATCATTATTTCGGACATTTTTTGGTTTCTGTTTGTCTTTGGCTTGGTAATTGGAAGTTTTTTGCTCCGGGAACCTATCAAATTGAAGGTTTGTTTTGTAATTATTATAATTATTGTTGTTGTTAGAACGACACTTGGTCGACTATTTGTGAATTGCGAATAAACTTGGTACCTAATTTGGTTTTTGGTTCTGTTGTTAATTTGGGTTCGTAAATTACAAATAGACCGACATACCGTACTTCAATAACGGGAAGGAGCAAAAACTTGGACGTAACATTACAGTATGTTTTGATTATGATCGACTGTAGTGAACTACTTTTATGAAGAGAACACCATTGGTATGATGGAAACAATTATTATTACAATCAATTGTACCAGTGATTGTTTTGCTGTACCTGCTTGTTGAACGGTACTGAAACCTTATATTCTTCCGTTTACTGCGACCTTGCACGCAGTCGCGTACGCCACGATCTCGGTGCCACGAGATCGCCAAAAATATAGTTTATCGTGACACTCAATTGCCTTTTGGTTTTCGGTCTGCGAAGGGATCATGCCTAATATTATGTACATAGTCTTCCTGTAGTGGTGATCATAGTCAATCGCGACTCGACGCCTACTACATGGCGTTACTAGTGAAAGCGTTATCCAACTTCCTGTACCTATGACATTTTCAAATCTTCAAGTTGTAGGGCCAGCGAAATTTCACTGCGCTTTAGACAAGGCATCCATTAAGCAAATCACCGGATGTCGGACAGTCTACGGGTCATGGTCAGCGTCAAAGACGACCAACGCTCATCAACTATTTGCATACCAAGGGGCGCATCCGACAGCGTTTCCTCCTTGTGCTTCTTTGACTTGATAATATTAATATGTGACGTTGCCAAATGGGTGTATTTATTCTAGCCAGTCATCTTGGAACTCAATTCAGCTGGTTGGCACAATGGCACAATGCAGTCTAAGTATTAACTGTGAAGTATAAATGTGATGTAAGATGTCGGTTTACACCTTTCCCTTTCATTTCCAATAGACCTCTATCATCGACATAGACCACTAATGTGATTAACTTGGAAAATGTTCTCGATTTAGGTTATACTACTCACAGTGTTTTAAACTGCAACTGTTATACTTGGCCCCTTCATAATGACATTATTCTGAGTTTATCAGATTAATTGCCGACTACTAAGCGTTTAAGAAAGGGGCAAGTGTCTCAAATTTGCTGCGTTATCTATGATTTTGGGATCCATAGAAGCTTCTCAGTTGTTGAATTTTAACTTTGATTACTTTGATCTGATTTCAGGTTCAAACTTCCTTTTATTATTAATTTCGCTTTCTGCTTTATTCAGAACTTATTGCGATATTCAGCACATTTTTGCCCTTTTATTTAGTATTCTGATTGCTCGTGTATTGTTTAAAGCGTCTGAATCCTAGATTGATTAATAATTTCATGAAATTTCAAAGCACCTGTCAGCACAGACAACGGAGTCGCTTTCTTTTGAAGAAGGTGATGGTACGAGATAATCATGTCGCTTCTTGATATAACGACGGTACATCAGTTAATAACTAGAAGTAACATAGGCCAGCATAACAAAACATGATTGCCAATATTTTCAAAACACAAGTGGAAGTCAAAATTTCTCCAGCATTATCACTAGTGATTCGTAACAATCGGTCGATCCATATCCTGGCATTAGACACGCGCGTAACTTTTACAGGTTAAGGGTGTTTATCAATAGTACATGCTTCATATCAACAATCTGTTAAGAAGAGGTACAGAGAAACGGAATTATTGAATGCATGTCATGAAGACTCCTTTAGATGGTATGACTATCTGAAATGCGAGGGAATCTCCACTTAACTGAAGGGTGAAAGCAAAACAATACTGAATCGTCGTTAGAACCCCATTATTTTACTAGAGTATGTAAAAATGGAATACAAAACGACTGTAGACGAACTGGCAGCCCTTTAACAAAATTAGGACCCTGACAGAAGCTACCGTACCAGTCCACACCAGTATATCTGAATCACTATGTGAATCACAATCTGAGCTCACGTATCGGCGAAATCAACAAATGTTGCTGATACCCCACTATTTATTGAAAGTAAGGAACAGTGGGTGAACGTTGAGAAAACAAATGTTAATAGCATGGCTCCCAAAACGCCAGGAAACGTACCAAAATCTTCAAACGAAACTATCTGATTTTATCACGTGTTTATTAGAAAGCAGGGCAACTTTTTATAAAGAGCAGTGAGTCAAATACTATACAGCGATGGAAAAGGGCGCCAATTTAGCCAAGTCATTCCTTCAGCATAAGTGCCAGAACGTTACAAAAAATATACTCTTCATAATGAGTAACTTTAGGTTCATGGAAAATTTTACCGATGTCCCAGAGACCTTCGGTTAAACGATTCTCTCAATTCTGAATTAGACACGACAAATGGTGCTTGCCAGTGCAGGCAGCCAAAAGGTCAGCAGACACCTAAAAACCAATCGGCATGGTGGTTAACTGAGTGTCTGTGTTAATAGTCGGTAGTTGGTATGAAGCTGACGACACGTAATATGCAACAATGGTATAATAAGCTTTCGCACTATTATAATTAGCGTGCCCAACATACCTCGTCCGTTCAATCTCGTGACTATTAGGTCTCCGCGTCTGATGTCTGTGAACTTCAAAAACCGAGAAGACGCAAGTGAGGCGCAACTCTGTAAACGACAAACGAAACGGGTTCGTACCGGATTGGGAAGTACACATTAAACAATGAACTGCCTTAACACTAGAGGACAGATGCTGTTGTATACGAGCACCAGCTAATGAGACGAATAATTACATGACTATGAAGTACGGTAAGAAGACTGAGGAGCAAACTAAGAAGAATCTGAAACACGCTTTCAACTAGATTTGAAGATCATTGGCCTAGCTAGAACGTGTCTATCGACCGACATACATATGCAGAAGTGGGCATACAGGGCATGACATTTCCGATAAAATAGGGTCCATGAAATAGAAGGTGGAGTGGTTATATCCATTAACAGCTATTTCATAGATGTAACACAACACAATTTTGAATTAACTGACGTGACAGAATTATGCCAATGTTGCTTCAGTGTTAATGGCACAAAGTACCTGATTGGAGGAGTACACCGGCCACAACATATTCCAACACTGAAAAAGACGAGATAATACAGCTGATATTAGGCTACTACACCTGCAGTTTGACAAGTGCTACAATCTGGAGACTTCAACAATCCATCCCTAGATCTCAACAAACAGGTGACAATTCACATAAGGTGGTTCCATAAGCGGCTTGCCATATTTATCAGAAGTTCAGGACAAGCTGAACGTTTGGAAGCGTCAAGCGGTGTGATAATGACGGAAAACCCTTGGACAGAAATCATTTGCTGATAAATTGTCAGCTCCCAGTTGAGGATTTCCATGTCCACGATCAACAAGAAGTAGTGACCATGGTACATTCATTTTTAACACGAGACTTCGAACGGAGCAGAACACTTCTTATCTGAGCCGCACTAGAACAGACCACACGATGATAAGGAAGCATTTTCAATGCGCACAATGGTGACGAAAGTGGTAGGCGTAATAGTGGGTGACCAATATGACATAGTCATTCAGAATCCTAACGTCTCTCAGGCAAGCAAACCTGGAAAGCGAAGCTCTTGGGTTTAGCGAGGCACAAAAGCTTGCTACAGATAAAACAGCGAACCTGGAACGAAAAGAAAGTCTTCTTATGGGATTCCGACCAAAACTCTTACTTAGCATTGTGAAACAGATGCAGCACCAAAGTCCGGTGTGATAGATGTTTTCAAGCCAATCTAGAAGCTGCAATGCAAGTTAATCCCAAATATCTCCACATAATCATGACCAGGGGAAAACTCACAAACCATGGGATCTGTATTATCATAGGGTCAAATGGCAAAGACCTTGCTAACTTACAGGTGACAGAATTCTTCAATGTCAACCCCCCACACAGTTAAACCAAGGACCCACAAACTTGGATCACTTCACAACTCTAGTCCCAGTTGAATGTCTAGAAGAAATATAACTAACTCATAGGTTATTATTTGGGATACTGAAATCCCTGCTCCCTAGAAAGTCACCAGAACGTGACGAAATCCGTCCTATAATCATGAAACTGCGCGGAAAACAACAGTACATCAATACGACCCGTTCAGGCACTCAATGGATTCACATCAACTCCCAAGAAAACGGAATGGGCTCACTCTCCAACATTCGAAGGGGAATACAAAAAGACCCAGCCTGTTACAGACCGGCCGCATTACTTTTGAAGATAATGGAGAGTTCGGTCGGTGACCGAATGAGTGAATACATTAACCAAAACAACATTCATAAAACCAAACATGAGTCCAGAAAAGGTAGGTCATATGGTTCCCATGCGACTTCTGAACAAACTGCTAGTGCCAAAAGACATTGGTCCATGCAATATGACTCGACTACGAAAAGCCTTTGATGCAGTACTTCATGTCCATCTCATAGCAAAGGTTTCAAAGTTGTGTTCCACCCAACCACTTTTAATCCGGTACAGAAGTTACCTAGAGGACGAGATGTTTTGTATAAAGATGGAGTGCACGCTAGTCGGGGGCTCTCGACATCAGGAGTTTCACAATGAATAATCTTAGATTCACTCCTGTTCCCAATCTTTTCTAAAACTTGTAAGATAAAATTATCCAGAAACCCAACACCTCTGAGACAAACTTACTTACTCAAACTACAAAACAGTCAAACCCATAAATAACCACCACACTGACTAGACTTAGTACAGCTGAGGGACTACACTATCACCCATTAGACGTTACGAAACACCTAGAACCGTACCGAAACAACAGAAGATGAGCGCAGAGAAATAATTTGGTTAATATGGACTTGATAAACAAATATTGCACGCTAGAAATGAGGAGGGAATCAGCAGAGATTTCAGTTCCCAAAAAGGAGAATTTATACAAACTTTTTTTACTCTGCGTAAATAAACAAGGTCAGCGGTTTTATTCTTAGCAGATGACGTGGAGGTTTGGTCACTCGTGAAGAGTTTCATGACAGAATGGCATTTGAAATCACCAAACGTTTACCCGTTATAGTACAGAAGTTTCAGAGGTAACCTTCTAATGACCTGCGATTTCCCAAACACTTCTAGACATCCCCTTAAATACCAACTTCAACTCAGCCCCAACACGGATGGCAATCAGAAACTGGAGACAATACAGAACGATGGAATCAACTGTCGACTGAACCAGTCCAAGAGAATGGCCAGTTTGACGCAGGAATATTCCACCTAATCTTCAACAGTTTCATTCGTCCCCATTCAAAGTACGGAAATATAGTATTTCCCGCTCACTCCAAAAGGATAAAGACAGTCTGGAACGGCAAGCCACGATATCGAATTTGGGACTCAAATTCAAGCCTTATGAAGAGCTCCTCCAATCATTGAACCTTTTCTTGTTAGAGTATAGGCGTCTTAGGGGTAACGCTCTAATGTCTTACGACATCCTCAACACTTCTGAACATCCCCTTAAACACCTCCAACACACGCCTAAGGAGTAATACACAGAAACTGGAGACACAACTCAGGAGAACGGATTGTAGACACAATTTCTATACCTTAAGAGTAGTCAAATGCTAGGATTTCTCCTTAATTTGCCGATATTTTTTTATCTTTTATGCTTATATATGCCTATCTTTTAACATGGTGACATCGGTGATCCATTGCAACTAGACATAGAAG
This sequence comes from Schistosoma spindalis, assembly GCA_946903255.1. Taxonomy (NCBI): domain Eukaryota; kingdom Metazoa; phylum Platyhelminthes; class Trematoda; order Strigeidida; family Schistosomatidae; genus Schistosoma; species Schistosoma spindalis. The sequence goes on along the minus strand of OX336416.1, from coordinate 76,845,625 downwards.
CCCGTTAAGTAAAAGTTTCCTCTCTCCCATCTAGTACCATGTGAAACCATTTGAATACTCGAATAATTTGGTTGAGTGGACAAATCAATTCCCTGAACACCTGTTCCCAATTTGTTTTTGTTCTAGACTTTCTATTTCGTATATCGCTTCACGTTTTCAAAACAAAAATGTACTTTTTCGCCATACATACATTTTGGACTTGAAAGTTTATAGGACACCAACTACGATCGGCGGTCTTTCCGAAAATTTTGCAAATTGTGAAAAATGGGTCGTCGTTCGGTGAATACTACAAAAAGTGGGAAGTTCATGAACCCAACAGATCAGGCGAGAAAAGAAGCAAGAAAACGTGAATTGAAGAAGAACAAAAAACAACGCATGGCTGTGCGCCATGCAGTGCTTAAATCCAAAGACCCTCTACAATTATTAGAAGAAACGACTCTCTATGATAAACAAGGTAAACTGTATGAAGGTTCGAATAATTTCATTTCAGAGTACGATCCCAGTGTTCAAGCTCAACTCAGTGAAAGGGTCATTCAGGAAAAACGCCGAAAGCTGTTGGAAACATTCGACCGTCTTGTTATGTTATACGTAAATGAATGCACATTGTTATTAAAACTATATTCAGAGGAAAGAGGATGCAGAATATGCCAACCGGCTCCAAGCAGCTCGTCAAGACTACGACAAGAGACGGCATGAGATGATGCTTTATTACGGTAAGCATTTATTCTTACTTTATGTCCACAGAACAAGTAAAGTTAGCTGAAAGAGTAAAAGCTAGTGAAATTCCGCTCCCGAAATTGCCACAATCACAGATGGGTCTTATAACGTCCGACATACCATTGCCTCCTGGAGGTTACGCTAAAGGTATTCTGAAGAAGTCATTAGGGTTAGTTAAAATATTTGTCAATATCAATTTCACTCACGATGAACAATAATCTTTTCCATCTATAAATAAGGGTTGTCTCATTATTACTGTCTATGCACTTGCACAATTCATGTTCGTCTGTCTATACACTGGTCCGTGCTTCCGTATATATAGCTGCATCTGGTGGACTCAAAGCTACAAATATACAAATAGCAGCTTTGTTGGTGGGACTATAATTTGTCGACAATCTTTGAGCGACGCCAAGGTGACCTTGAGCGTTCACCTAACAACTAAGACTAAAGAAGGGTTATGAACCAGTGTGAGGAATTCTGATTTACAGTTGAGGTTATGAGTTAGATTTAGGGTCAACATAAATATACGTACGTGAAAATTAGTTGGCACGAAAGTAAAATTGATAGAAAATTGCTACTTTGCTTAGCAGGTAACATGAAATCGTCTGACTAAATCCCAGAATAATAGAGATTACAACAGTATCAGTGGTAACAGAAAAATTAGGCAAATATTTATGTTGTTCTAAATCAACAGTTAGAATCGATTAAATCAGACGTAGAGGCAAGCTATCCGTTGTCGCCTCCACACTGCATCAGCAAAAATGAAAAGGTCACAAGTTATTTGACGTAAACGAAGATTGGTTGAGAATATAGCACAACTTCATACTATTCGCGATTGTGGATTTTGTTTAGCTAAACTTGATGACATCTTAGGGAGTAAACTCATCTAATTTTGTGATCTCGTGTTACTACCGCTGTATTAAATTCCAAAACAAGAGAATTAGTTTTTATTTGTCTTTTTTCGTACCGACAGAGCTCCAGGGCTCCCACCTAGTATACTTCCTGCAGGTCGTAAACCACCTGGACCACCTCCAGGAACACCTCCTGAATTGTCAGATAGCGAAGAAGAAGATAATTCTGTTGATAATACGGCAAAGCAACGCAAAATCCGGTTTGCTGATGCAGACCCTATGGTATGTAAAGTGGTATATATACACAATAACTTTTCTTTAAAGCAGGAGCAAGAAGAACTAATTGGTGATTCATCTCTGCATCTCGGCGAAAAATTCGCTGGTGGGTTTACAAGTAAGTCAAGCTTTTAACTTTTTTTACTGAATTTATATTTATTTATTTGAACACATAAATAGTGGTACAAAGGAGCACCAGATACTAATTTTGAATATCCTTATTGGACCAAACAGTGATTATTTCTGGATTTTTGTTGTGTTGCGAAGTCAGCATTTTTGGAATAGTAAACATTAAATATAGGCAGCGAGGATCGTTGAAGCACGTGACATGTGGCTTCACATCATATTGATTCACAATTCGCTCAACATTTATTGCATTTCACCAAAGTCGTATCCCACTTAACTTCATGCTTATGGCATTGCGTACTGACTGTGCCCTATGTTTGTGTATTGACTTGATGTTTTCTAACTATCCATGCCTTTACGTGGCATCGCGGAACGAGTCTACGTAACCAAAAAAATGACTGTCTAAATACCTTTAACCTCATCCACTTAAAAATTTGTATAACTATTTATTATTTATTTGAACACAAACATTGGTACATGGGGTACAAATACATATGCGACACACAATAACAATCAGGTTGTGGAGAGATAGAGAATGTAAGATGAGTATTATAAAAAAGAAAAACAACCGACATAAATTATTGTGAGAGTGAAATGATAATATTAAGAGAAACTTTTGATTTAGCAAGAATACAATCAACAATAATTCTTTCAGTTAAAGGAGTTGCGTTTTTTTTCACGAACAAAGTAAAGGACAGTTGCAGAAAGATCGCCACTAGCTTCCGATCTGAGCTATTTGTGATAACGTTTCAAGACACTGCGTTGCACTATCTCAAGGACTTCGACCAGGGCGTTGTAAAGGACCAACAAAAGCCAGTCCTGTACAACTTTCTTTCACACCACGACGCTGTGTAGTGCGCTGATCACCCCTCCGCATTTTACAACCGATCCCAGCGTCAGAAAAGCATGCCTAATGTGGAATCCTCTGAGACGACATTCGTAAAACTCTTCCAAGCCAACGAAGTCGATGTTTCAAGATAGTAACACCAATTGGATTATCGTCGCTGTGTCTGAATACACGATGCCGAACCTCTGCATTACTAACATAGTATTGCCACTTAATGTCAACAACCCTCCGGGGACAACTATGATCAAACATAGTCGTCTAACATCCTTAACTCGGAGAGGACAGGTTTCACAAGCATAGAGCAAAACTGCTCTCACCGACGCGTTGTAGATCCGACCTTTTACAACCAGACTAACATCACGAAGGCGCCAAAGGTGGCCCAGACTGGCATAAGCCTCTCTGGCTTTTACTACATATTAATTGACCTAATTACTCACACCACCACCAGAACTTATGCAGCTACACAGACACACGAACTTCTCGACTACTATCTGCTCACTTCCCAGGGTGAGTGCAGGATCAGGGTCCTTTCAGTCTTGCAAAAGTTATTATTATTTATTATTTTAACACATAGATATTGGTGCAAGGAGGCACCAAATACATATGCGCCACACAAATCTCAATTGATATGTGTGAGGGCTGTGATACTGCCCGGGTGCCCAAACCAAAGCAGGTGGTTTTCTTAGGCGGACACACCCCGAGTCTTCGACCTGAACGTCTGACCCACAAGGCAATGGAGCATCGTAAGGAGATGCAGTCCCATGGTAGCCGGTGACCAACGATTGGTTCATACGCCATTTGTTCCCTCAGGATCCTGGAGCCCATGTGCACCATTGGTTAGGGATCCGGTTAGAGCGCCGGAAATTCGCTTTTCGTCCTCTCATTTTCGTAAACAACAGTAATGCCACGAGAAGGCAGTGAGTAGGACTTCCCTGGCAGAGGCTATATGCGCGTGGCCATGTGAGAGCATTTGGAGAGGGAGAGCGGACTCTCCCCACTCTCAGCCGTACCAGGGCATTTGTAGGCAAAAGTACTTTGCACTTAGAAAGTGCAAAGCACATGCCATACCTACGGACACTGATTGCCAACTGATGATGTGCGGATCGCATAGCTTGGGTATTATCGCATAGTAAGACAAAATCATCCACATACTCAAGGTCAAGAAGTCCTTCTCCAGGCAACAGATTCACACCGTCCAAAAATTAAATATATGGTCATTCTCCTCCAAATTTTGTTAATAACGTATACATTTCTCTACCAGTAGGCATGCTCTAGTCAAAATCTAGGGATTAAAAGTAAAGAACTCCAAAACGCACTCCGTCTTTCTAAAACTTACTAGGAAATATTAGTTTAATCACTATATGGTGTTTGTCCGTATTCTTCTGATATATTATCTATTCACCATTTCTGGTAAGTCAACTGCTTTAAATCAGTTGAGGAAACATTATAGTTGCGAAGCTTCGGTTAAATCTTAGCAATTCAACCATGTGACTTTGTTTCTTACTTTAATTTGCAGCTATTACTCCTCCACTCTCTCAAATCCCTTTACCGCCACCCATGGCTTTACCATCCTTTACTGGCCTTATTCGTCCAGGATTTCCAGGAGCACCTCAGCCTACTCTAAGTCGTTTCACTTACCAACGCCGTAAGTCATTTTCAAAACATTCCATTACTTATATCTGACATTTCTCTCGTTCCAGGTTCATTAACTAAAGCCAGTCATTGTATATTTAATCAGTATTAAAAATAAATCGCATAAAAGTTGGTTATTAGGGCTTTTTGTTTTAAATATTCTTTGGATGTACTTTAATTGTATATCGTTAGTCTAATACACCTGTTTTTAGATGTATGTATTTATCAAGGACGGGTGTAGAAACATTTTTTACTACCAATACGCATATTTTAGTTATAAGCTTTTATAGGACAAGCCTTTCCAATAACACCAAAAATCTGGAAGTTCTGAGGAACTGTTACTGGTAAATGCAACTTTGTGCGACACACCACTTCAACGTAGTTTTTCACTTTACATCAGTCCGGTTTATTAGATTAAGCCATCATACAGACTTTTTTCAATTAGTGATGTAAAATTATAAAACTTCATGTTCATTTAAATAAAAATCGTTTCTTGTTTATTAGTGTATTGACCTAATCTCAACCCTGTTTTCATTCAGCCACTGGGGCTATACTATCAGCTCCACCCAGTTTGCACCTTCGTGATCCACTTGATAATGCTGAACTTGTAAGTGGTCCAGCTGTAGCGAGCATTCCAACAAACCAACCAAATCCAAGTGGAACTACTATAGAAGCAAAGCCACAACTGAAAAATTTGATTGGTGACGCAACACGTTTTGTCCCTACAGCGCTTAAAGTACGTAGAATTGTTCGTGATACTAGTGGTCGTCTAGTCACTACAGGTGGAGGGACAACTGCATATGGAACAGGAAGTGAGTTTACATTATAGTAATGTATAGTTTTAAAGGGACCAATCTATTTAGTATATTTTTCTCATAGGATACCTTTGTAAACATTTTTATACTCTGTATATGTAACAAGTTAGGTTCCCCCTTATCTTGGATATGACGGGACAATATCAGTTTGTTATTACTAATTGCTGTATCAGAAAATTGGATATTTTATAAATGGTTCTTTGAAAACAACTATCAATATTCTTCCTACACGTATTATAATACTCGTTTACGAAGTATTTGTGAAGGCAGTTCTATACACTACTAGATCATGACACTAAGCTGGAGCTCGAAAAGAAGACATATGACTGAGACAGTTTCAGTGTGACCGCTTTTGAACCATGTCCCGCCCTATATCATTATTTACGATAGGGAATGTTACTATAAGGTTACCTCAAGTTCTACTATACGAGAAAAAGATTTAGATGTTTCAAGCGTTCATCGTGAGTTTGGAAAGACCCGTCATAAACTTATTTCCACACACTGAACATGCTCGAGTGTGATAGCATCCCTAATTAGACATGGACTAGCTGCTTGGATGCGATACTCTAATTGAAGCCTCACGTATATGTGGTTTAAAACCCGAAAAAATTTCGTAAAAGCATTACCTTATATCCTGCCCGAATAATACAGTCATTCTGCTTTTTATTTCAATTTTAGAACAATCGAATGCTGTTTATGATCGTGTTGCCAAATCTGATACTACAGGAATCAATTCTGGATCAGCTACTAGCAAAGATGATGCATATGAAGAGTTTATGCGTGAAATGGAAGGCCTTATATAAGAACAATTTTCAGACTCCATGTATAGTTTTACCTTATTTTGAAATTGTCTTTCATATATTGTGTATTTAAATGTGTCTTTTTACTCATATCTATCTGAAGCAAACATTTTTCATTGAATCCACCTTAAATCATTTGTTTACATGTCTCAAATTATGAACACGTTCCCATCAAAATTTCTCGGTGGATGCCATTCGTTATTGTGCAATTATACTCTGCTCAGTGAGATTTATCAAAACCACCATCCTAATTGCATACAGGTTGTTTCTAAATATGTAGACCACAATATCAAATCAGTTTATTTGAAGTACAGTTTGTTCATCTTACACACAAACATTCAAATATATGTCTGTATATGATCATCCAGTTGAACACCATTTAGAACCTGGTGTATACGTGCATCAAGTTGATACAGCACAGCAAAATCATGTTACCAAGACAAACGTAATAGTAGAAGAAGTAGCAACGGTACCACTGGTAGTATATGACTCGAGAAAAGATGGATTTATGAATAAAAAAACATATAGTTCCGAAAATCAATGTCTATGGGAAGATATATAGTGAATCCATTTACATAGTTGCGACCGCTTCTTAGTCATGTCACTCAACGTCTTCAATCACTGATTGTGATATTCGTGCGGCCCCTAGCCAGGTAGCTTGTATCTATCAACACAACTCAGTTCAATAGTCAGTGACTTCATGAACTGATGCCACGTTTTGGTCTTTACTAAGTCATCCTACATATCTTGGTAGAGATTACATTACACGGGAATCAACAGGCCTTATTCACTAAAGTTTCACCTAGCTTATTGACTCTTGCAACACAAATAGTTTGGGGTTAGTTTTTTTTATTAACAACGTGTATAAAGACTTTCATTAAGTTTAAACCGTAATCATGTTACGATTAATATATCTGACTAGTTACTTACCTCTTACTTTTCGAATCCCCAGCTGATAATTCCTCACATCCGCTGTTTAGTAAGGCTAATCAAGTAGCCAGATCAGTTTCAGCTATTTCATCTGTTTAAAAACCGACTATGTTTAAATAAATTTCAGCTTACACTTTGAAAAATTTTGGAGTCCAAAGGTTTGTCTTTGTCGATTCATGACAATATAGTTTCTTTAACTGATAAGCATCAACATCTCATTCTAGTTTTCATAGACTCTTGGGTGTAGTTTCTGCAACAATTCTTATTAGCTTCTTCACATTTCCTGAACATCACTTGCTCTTTTTTCATTTTAGTATTTTACTAATTGTCCACAACATAGAAATCATTTGTCGTCCTGATTCTGCTTTGTTAATTTATATAAATACAATGAAGTTCTACTGTTATTGAGTGTTACTAGTCAAATAGGTTTATTATTTATTTATTTATTTATTTGAACACATAAATATTGGTACAGGGGGGCACCAAATATATATGCGCCACACAAAACAATGATAATTTGAAGAGAAGGAGAAAAGAGAAAAAAAAGTAATGAACGTGGGGAATTATAAAAAAAAGGGAGAGAGAGAGAGAACAATGGTGGGGGAAACTGAAAGGTACAATCAGAAGAGATCTTTCAGTTAAGGAAGATACAACCACTTTTTATGAAGAATGTAAGAGGTTAGAGCAGGATCGCCACTGGCTTCTATTCTTAGCCATATCTGATAACATCTCTAGCCACTGCGTTACACCGTCTCTCGGACCCCAACCAGGGAGTCGTGAAGGACCAACAGAAGCTAGCCCTTTGCAGCTTTCTTTCATACCACGACACCATGTCATATACTGACCACCTCTCCGCTTTTTCCAACCAGTCCCAGAGTCGGCAAATAATGCACGACGTGGAATTCTCTGGGACGACATTCGTAGAACATGTCCAAGCCACCGAAGTCGGTGTTTCAAGATGGTGACACCAATTTCATTATCGTCTCTGTGACCGAACACTCGATGCCGAACCTCTGCATTACCAACATGGTGTTGCCACTGGATGCCAGCAATCCTTCGAAGACAGCGATGATCGAACACAGAGAGTCGTCTAACATCCTCAACTCGGTGAGGCCAGGATTCACAAGCATAGAGCAAAACTGCTCTCACCGTCGCGTTGTAGATCCGAACTTTTACATCCAGACTAACATCACGAAGGCGCCAAAGATGGCCCAGATTGGCATAAGCCACTCTGGCTTTCACTATGCGTGCATTGATCTCATCACTCACACCACCACCAGCACTTATGCAGCTACCTAGATACACGAACTTCTCGACTACTTCAATCTTCTCACCATCCAGAGTGAGTACAGGATTAGAATCCTGCCAGTCTTGTAGAAGAACTTTGCACTTCAAAGGTGCAAAGCACATACCATACCTACGGACACTGATTGCCAACTGATTAAGTGCGGATTGCATGGCTTGGGCATTCTCGCACAGTAAGACAATATCATCCGCATACTCAAGGTCGAGAAGTCTTTCTCCAGGCAACAGATCCACACCACCATTACTTACATCCGTCAGAGCTGTTTCCAGAATGTCATCGATGGCAAAGTTGAAGAGGAATGGTGAGATTGGGCAACCCTGTCTAACCCCACTGCTTGAATGGAATAGTGGAGAGAGGTGGTTGTATGCCCTCACTCTGCCTGAGGTGTTTGTATGTAGGGCTTTTAGGATGTTAATAAACTTCTCAGGCACACCCTTCTTCAATAGACAATCCCAGAGAACAGTTCTGTCCAACAAATCGAAGGCAGCCCTGATGTCAAGAAACACTACGATTGTTGGCCTTTGATAAGTATGGCGGTGTTCTAACACTTGGCGGAGGGTGAAGATATGATCAATACATCCTCGACCAGAACGAAACCCAGCCTGCTCCTCGCGAGTCAGTCCTTCTCAGGTTCTAAACAACCTACGAAGTATGACGGAAGCCAATAGCTTGGACGCAATCGGAAGTAGACTTATTTCCCGATAGTTGTTACAGGAACGACGTGAACCCTTTTTAAAGATAGGGACAACTATCGACTCATTCCATGACGTTGGTACACTCTCTAGTTCCCAGATCTTTATAAACAACGTCGTCAGTCCCTTAGTCAAAAAGTCACCACCATCTTTAAAAAGAGCCGGAGGTAAGTCGTCTGGGCCCGGTGATTTGTAACGTTTCAAGAGTTGGAGTTCCTTGCGGACTTCCGCCTCATTTGGTGGATCAGTCGTCACCGGCCATGGAGGGCAGGATAGTCTGACCGATGTTGCCGGAGCAGCAGGCCAGTTGAACTGCCCTTCAAAGAATTCTGCCCATCGTCCAAGACGTCGATGGATGTTAGTGATTGGCGTTCCGTCATCCTCGCAGATTGTTTCGCTCACACCAGACTTCTTGCTGCCAGTGGCTCGGATGAGTTGGAAGAGCTTCCGGTAATTACCAGATGCAGCTGCTGCTTCCAACTCACTGGCACGCTCCGACCACCAGGCTTTTCGGTCCTTACGCAAGCTTTGCTCAATTTCATTACGTAACATCCTTCGTCTGTGGTCAAACTCACGGTCACCTGGATTAGACCGACGGGCTTCAATCAGTTGTAAGGAACCAGAAGAAACCCAGTGCTTGTAAGCGGGACGTTTCGCAATCCCACAGCTGACTTTACCCGCCATTTTCATGGCGTCATGCAATTGCAACCAATGCTCATCTATACTTTTCGGTGGAATGGTAGCTAGCCTAGAAGCTAGCTCGGTTCGGTACTTACTAGCAACAGAAGTTGCAGCCAGCTTGCTAACATCAATCCTTTGGTGGCGGTCACTTCGTTGTCCACTGAAAAGTAAGGTGAGATTGGCGCAGACCAGAGCATGATCAGATTCCAGATAGGTACTCCAAAAGGAGCGGCAGTCTTGTACACAATCGCGCCAGCGGTAGCTGATCGCGATGTGATCAATCTGAGTCCAGGCCTGATATGCGGAAGGGGGACGCCAGGTGGCACATCGGCGATGACTGTGCCGAAAGTTAGCGCTAGCCAGAAACAGGTTGTGATCTGTGCATAGTTGCAGTAGACGTTCCCCGTTATCTGTCCTGCGACCAACGAGTCCCCATCGGCCACCTAAACGACTCTCTTCTGTGCCTAGACGCCCGACCTGAGCATTCAAGTCTCCAGCTAGTACTACAATATCTGTCGAACGCACTTTCTGGAGAAGAACAGTTAGCTGATGGTAGAACTCATCCTCGATTGCATCCGGCCTGCAATCTGTCGCGGCATAGGCGGAGATGACGAAAAGACATCGTTTCTCACGCCGATTTCTTCTCACTTTGATGGAACTTTCTAATCTAACAGCACATAACCGACTGTTAATGGGGATCCAGTCGACTAGTGCTGCCTCAGCTCTAGCGCTTAGTGCGACACCAACGCCAGCAAGACTAGACGAAGATGCCACAGGGTCCCCGGATAAACGCACATAAAACAAGCTTTTTGAAGTGACAGATGGAGAGCGAACTTGTAGTACTTCACCAGAGTCTTGAATACGGGTCTCGGATAGACAACACACATCAATATTAACACTTTCCAAAGACATAGCCAGTCCTATCTGTTGTCCGACCTGCATAAGTGTGCGAACGTTGAAGGTAGCCAGTTTGAATGGTGCACGTGGTTTCAGAAAAACTGCTTCAGTACTCATATTCGGTAGTAACATACAATTTTCAACCAGGCAGTGACTCGAGAACGTTTAGATAAAGCTGAATTTTTACCATTTGCGAGCTGCTGTCTGAGTCGAAGCGGATACAAAAAGTAGAAATAGGAGATAGTGAATAAATGACGTAGTAAATACTAATAATAATACCAGTCATTTCAATGTTAGTCGGAGAGAAACGAATATTTTCTATAAGCAAATAGTTCATCATAGTTTTAGTGAGTTGGCTGGGATACTGCCCGGGTGCCCAGACCGAAGCAGGTGGTTTTCTTAGGGGGCCACACCCCGAGCCTTTGACCTAAAGGTCTAGTCCACAAGGCAGTGGAGCATCGTGAGGAGATGCAGTCCCATGGAAGCCGGTGACCAAAAGTTGGTTCATACGCCATTTGTTCCCGCAGGATACTGGAGCCCATGTGCACCATTGATTTGGGATCCGGTTATAGCGCCGGACGTTCGTCAAATAGGTTTACCTAGTTATAATAGCTCATAATCTTATGGGAGGGAACCCCGTAAAACTGTTATTCAGAATATTTGCCTAGGTTTATTTGAGTAACACTTAGGGGCAGGTCAGCATGGCTTCGATTCTGGACTAACTCTTCTCCATCAGAAAAATATCTACAGAACTGCTTTAAAAGCCCAAATGTTAGGGGTACAATATTTACATAAATAAACGAAGTCAGAACTATTTACTCTACTTTCTAAATCCATGTTGACGGGACTATAATTTGTGGGTGAACCAATCAGATCTGACATGATGAGTCTTGGGTTTTGGTGCGAAATTCACTCTTGCGTTTAGCAAAATAGCATTTTACCATTCTAACTAGTCAGTTCCTGATGGAAACCCTGACTCATAACTCTAAATCCTGACTTTATGATCCTCTTCAGAACTTAGCAGGTAGGTGAGTCTCCTCAGGGTTACTTTGGCGTTTCCCTAAGGTCGTCCATAGATTATGACCTCACCTTCGTTTTAACCATTAACTGGCCTTGGAATATATAAGAACTTTCGTCTAAATTTGAACGAATAGTATCTGGGCAACGAGTTGATGTAAGACATTAAGGGAGAATGTATTTGTAGAATCTCAGCTACTGAATTTGAAGTAGATCCAACATCTCTTGGCAATCCGGTTCAAGGAAATCAAAACTATCGAATCAATAATGGTCTTGGAATATTTTTTTTTGAATCCACCGTTATACTGTTCATTACTCATATAAGTAGTATAAACGAGTAACTGATTTATGTACTAATCTCATTACAACAGTTTATTTCCTTATCTTTTCCTAAATATATACAGTCTATTCTAATAAATGTATGCAACAGTTAAGGAAGGTTGTTTTCCTGGGATGAAGTGAACTCAAGTAGTTTTTAGAATTTGATCATAGACTACGTTCTCAAATGTAAGAATGTGATTCCACTTCATAGAGTTCATGTACAAGTCCGTTTTCCTTTACTACTAATCCAGAAATTCTACTCTTAACAAATTAGACTCATCTTAGTATCGTTCAATATGTTAAAAAAACAGTGAAATTTCACAGTGATGTACAGGTCCACAAATCATTAAAATGTAGCAAGAAAAAGTAGTAAATTTCTAGTGCAGTGAACCAGTATTTTGTTGCTTATTTATCGGTGAGTTAGCAGAACAAAAATATGGAAGGGAATTACAATATCAACAAAGGATTCCTAAAGTCCGCTTCGATAGTTCAGTAGCTGCGATTTGTTGGTATTAGTTTCTGATCTGTCTAAGTATCCAACGTAATTCAGAATAACTATGTCTAGGGAAGTTTTAGACATCACGAAATGTTTTCTCCAGATCTTGACAAGATTAAGTATAATTCAACTATGTCTACGATGTACCTGTGAGCTTGATACGCTAGGTTCTTCTTTAATGCTAATGGTATTATGTACGAAATAGGTCAATCTAATATTTTTTGATAAAAACGTTTATACCGTTTGTAGCCACTTATGGTGGCGAATTTATAGACTGGTAACCCTTGGCATATGTAGAAATGACATGACTGTCCTACATTTCGTTATTACACTCTGAAGACCTTATTTTCAAGTATTCATTTTAAGATATTTGTTTCATCAGAATCTCTGGATATCATCAACAGGCTCCTCCAAACGGTGTACTCAGGTGACCTGGATAAATATAGCTTGTCTCGGAAGAGAAGGACAGCATCAATAAGGTGAGATTGATGTATACTCTCATACATAATTAAACGGAAATGAAAGTACTAAGCTAACTACATAATGAATGGAGAGAGCATCTTATAACAGCAGTGGTGTACCAAATAAACCTGTCAGTGTTTAATCATCCTCCTTCAGCTATTTAATCAAAACTAACAGTGGTGACATCAACTGCTTATTTCAAAGAATGATTTTTCATCACAGTAGTGAGAAGCCCATGAATAAAATTTTTACGAGTGAACGATAATTCGCGCCTGATTTTAACTTAGAGTGTAAAAAATAATATGGACCTTAGATGATCTATTTTAAACTGGACAAATTCCTACAAAATAACTTAAATTGTTTCCAGTCAGTCTGCGTTCGAGATATTAATTATAGTTATTAACCTCATTTCATGGCGTATAGTAACAGTAATTTTACTGTTTTTAAGTTTAACTTAAGAAAAAGTTGATGAAACCGGATTACAATCATATACATATCTTTGAACACTGACTTACATCGCAAGTCGATTAGGAATGAAAATAGAAAAACTTCGACCTAGAGACTTCATTGAAGCTAATATTACGTAGCAATCATTTGGTTGATTTATTATGACGCATATAGTTCCCTTCTTTATCATGCTTATAACCAACCTATAATAGTTTGAAACCAAAATTCCACATAGTAGTGAATCTGTATCATCATCGTGGATTGGTGATTCCAACGAAGTTTTGTTGTTAAAAACAGACAACAAAACCTCACATTAGATCTCCAAAGTTACTTATTTTTGAATATGTAAGGACAGAGATCAGCGCTTTTGATACAGTAGTCAATTTTATTCTTATTAATACTGTCCAGCAAACTCGTTATCTAATTCATCAATTATTTAGTGTCGTGATCTTTGATTATTATTTCATTGTTTTCCTCTCATATATTGTAAGTATTCGCAACACTAGTTTTTTAAATTTAAGAGCCACTTTACTGTGTTGATAAGCATTCACAATTCACCACTTTCATGATATTATAGGTTGGCTGTAAGCAGCTGACAAGAACGGGACAAAATGAGGATGAACTTAAGTTATTTTCCTCAAGTTTTAACTCATGATCTCTTCATAATTTAATGTGTATACTATGCTTGAATTATTACTACTTTCTATTTTGTAGTGAACGCTATCAATGTTACAATGATCAATTTATCATATCTATTTACCTTGATCTTTCTATTTATTTCTTTTTACACAAATTTATACTCTCCCTCTTTCCAATCCATTTCAAGTTAAATTAAAACTCATACTCGCTGCACAAGTGAGTGATTATCTGGACTTGATAGCTAAGTAGATAACGCGATGGAGTTTCAAGCGAACGGCCTGGTTCAATTCCCAGAGTGAACATTAAACATGAGATGCGAATGCATTCAGCCGACGAGTCTAAGTGGAATGAAACACGCGTCCTGAATCCAGCTGCTAGCAACCTTCCATCTATTGTATACTGACTTGTATCATATTGGTTATATATAAGTATCTCCCATAAGATTCATGTATTCCAACGAAGTATGATCGAATTCCAGTCAAAAATATCAACAACAAGATAATGCAATCCATTTCAAGTTGAATTTAAACCCTTTTTTCCGTTTAATTTCTTCGTGTCTACCAATTTTGAGGCTATTTTATCTTAGCTCATTAGCCTTTCCCACTAAATACTACGCGTATTTGTATCTCAGTCAATTGTTATAACAACCACTACAACAATCGTTTCATGCTCTATATCTATTCTTAGTATGTTTGTAGTTTTATTCTTACTAATTTATTAATTAATTTGACGAATATTCAGTTGATTTGACTGTTCTTTTATCAATGTAACTAATGTTGCAGTCACTTAAGTTTGGAAGTTTACAATTACCTAAGATTTCCACACTAATGTATTTATCTATTTTAATATTCAGATTCCCCTATTAATACGAGTCTTTAGATTCCACACTGCACATATTCTTCTATGTATCTATAACAAATAGATATCAACCAAGAATAATTAATCAGCTAATTTCCTTGTGATTATTTGCAGTTATTGCGAAATCTTTAGTTTCAATAAAACTTTGAGAAATAATAGTTTTTTTTAAGAAAATACATTCATTTTTAGTTTTTGTAAGCAAATGCTATATCCTAAACAGCAACCCAATACTTCAATATCTTCCAATATCCCCGCTCAACTAATGTCCATTCACGATGAAATAATCTTCACAAGCCATCTAATATCAATAACTTCCAAGTTTGTTCATTTTCTAAAATGCAACGGTTTCACCTTATGCTATATTCTGAAGTGATTTAATTTGACATTACGGACAATAGAATTAGAATTCATTATTATAAGTACAATATTATACTCATCATAAACCCTAAAGATTTCTCAATCTAAACTTCCTGAAAAAATTTAAAAGTGTTAAGATAACAGATTGTGTGCATACGTAAGTGGTGTGAGAAGAAATTTCATTCGCTATATATTATCTTCGGTTGGTGAATATTAAGAAAACATGTAATTTTTATGTATGATATGAACCAAAAATGTCACAGCATGCATAAAATGAAGATGAATAAACAAGGTAAATGAATGAATTCAAGGAATAAGAATGTATTTGTGTTATTTTAATGTTCCAGTCAATTGTTTAACATATTCAACTAATCCACGAAATCTCTCCACCGTCCACCATTGTCTTCAGTGAGCTGATATCTCACAACAGACCTGGCTGAACTCCAGTGGTCACTGCTTCTCACTAGAACTCCAGGAAATGCCTCTTGAAGTCAATCACTAGTGAGCAGATGATTATTACCAGAAGGGGTTTTGTGGAGATGAATATAATATCTTTTATTTAGTTAATACGATATAGACAGAATGAAATAAGGGTTTCAGGTTTACTTATTAATTATTACTTGCCATGGGACAGCTGGTTGTATTCCATCTCTCCTATTAATACCGTTTGGATTAGCCCCCATATGTAGAACCTCGGCTGTTAGTCTTCTTTGTAAGAATTAAAGCCTTTTTGAAGGATTCTTGTATGACCCGATTCTATCGAGTGTAATTCTATCGCTGATTTGTTCTCGAGTTTTTTTTTCAGACCTTAACTGAAGATTTAGGAATGTGTTTTAAGCATAGTTTGTGTTCCTTCATCCCCACATTCAGTTGTCTTAATGTTTCACCTACATACGTTACATTACGACCACTACATTTGATTTCATAAACACAATTCTGTTGTTCTTCCTTGTGTATTGGATCTTTGATTCTTACTAGTTTTGATCATAGAGTACTGTTTGTTCGAAAGAATACTCATATATATAATTTTGATGTTTGATTATATTTCTTTGAAAAAGCTTGAACCAGATTGCCACGCGAAACGCTGTATTTACTTCAAATTATTTCACTGATATTTTACAAATACATTCTTCCTCTTTAATGTCTCACACTAACTCGGCGCCAAGATACTGTGAAACTATTCGATCAAATTTAAACGAAACTTCTTATCTAAAATAGGATAATTATGTTTTTACCACTTGATTCTTTTTTATATTTTTATTCGCTGTTATATCATAACAAAAATTACTTTTCAAATGTATATTTGCAAAAGTTTACTTACTCCTGTTACTCCTCGTGAGGGAGCATAGTCCGCTCACCAGCATTGTCCATCCAACCCTGTCCTGGGCAATCCTTTCCAGTTGTTATTTACCCTTTTCATATCTGATTCTGTTTCCCGACGTAATGAGTTCTTTGGCCTTCCTGTTTTCCGCTTCCCTTCAGGATTCCAAGTTAGGGCTTGTCTCGTGATGCAGTCTGATGATTTCCTCAATGTATGTCCTATTCAATTCCATCGTCTTTTCCTAATTTCCTCCTCAGCTGGAAGCTGGTTGGTTCTCTCCCACAGAAAGCTGTTGCTGATGGTATCCGGCCAATGGATGTTGAGTATCTTGCGTAGACTACTATTTATAAATACTTGTACCTTCTTGATGGTGGTTGTTATAGTTCTCCGCCTTTCAGCTCCGTACAGTAGAACTGCCTTGACGTTCGTATTGAAGATTGTGACTTTGATATTGGTTGAAAGTTGTTTTGAGTTCCATATGCTCTTCAATTGTAGGAATGCGACCCTTGCTTTGCCAATCCTCGCCTTTACGTCTGCATCTGATCCTCCACGTTCATTGATGATGCTTCCCAGGTATGTGAAGGATTCAACCTCTGCCAGAGTTTCGCCATCAAGTGTGATTGGATTACTGTTCTCTGTGTTGTATCGCTACATTAAATTTACTTAACTGTTATTATAGCTTATCATACACAAAATGAATTAGTACTTGCTTATAATGAAAAGCTTTAAAAAAGTTCTTTTATAATATTTATCATTCAATCATTTATAAAATCATAATATTCAGTACCTTTTATATCCTATACAATATAGTATAATTTATTGTGATCAACACGTGCTCAAAATTGATGAACTATTATTAATCCAATAGTAGGATACTATATCTAATCATATGATTTTAAACATATGAATTGTTGTATTACTTTATAATGAATCAGTAATATGTTCTTGTGTAAGTTTAAAAAGAATATAAGTATTTTCAAAGCATATTTTTCTTGCATTTCTAAGTAAGTAAATACGAATTTTATTATTTTGATTTTGAACATAATTAATATGACATATATTTAAGGATTTTTTAAGTTTTTGATTGTGATCATGAATCGATTGATGTTAAACCACCGTTGGAAACCTGGAAGCACTGGATGGCCGTTTCGTCCTATTGTGGGACTCCTCAGCAGTGCGCACCCACGATCCCATTGGCGGGATTCAAACCCAGGACCTTCAGTCTAGCACGCGAACGCTTAACCTACTGGACCACTGAACCAGCATCTAATGGTGTTAGTATCTAACACCAATCAATCCACGAAATTGCTCGACCATCTTCCATTGTACTGATGTAGATACCTATCTCGACTCGACACGGATTAACTCCACTGGTCACGAATTCTCACTATAACTTCGAGAATTCCCTAACGAAGTTAGTCACTTGTGAGCACATGATAATTATCATTAATAGGACTGCTGAAGAGCCACACAATTGAACGAAACGGCCATCCAGTGCTTCCAGGTTTCCAACGGTGGTTTAACATCAATCGATTCATGATCACAATCAAAAAATTAGTAATCTCCACAACCCCGATACTGATTTTTTAAGTTTACTTAAATGTTTAATTGATTTATAATACTTGACATTCTATCCCAATTGATTCATCCCAATAATTTTTATTTGAGACAATGATTTTTGATTAGTCTGATGTTTTACTCCTTGTAAGTCAATATTGTTTATAAACAAAAACCAACTTCTAAAATCTCCACACAATCCCTTCTGATAATAAAAACCAACTTGTATGTATAATACGGTTTCCCATTTTACTAATGAACTACAAAATACTTAATTGCTTGTTTTATCATTTTGTTCATTTGAAAGATGCAGTTAGTCAAATGTAAATTTATAAGTGTAATAATCAGTTAAGTTATCACATGTATTACCCTAGTCCAATTAGTTAATTAGTATCTGTCCAAGATCTACTACAATGACTAGAACTGTAGATCATATCAGCTTGATGCATTTAACAACTCTAATATTAAAACATTTTTCAATAATAAATAGATGATAAACTCACTGAAAGTTTGATTATTGGGCTTCAGATTTAAATCCAATTGTATCTATTTCAGTTTATATAGTCGGCTGGCATCACCAACTCACAGACAATGTGATTTTAAGCCAAATACATAATTTTTTACTGTTTACTGCTGATAAAATGCTGTCCTTTAGTATCATTGAGCAGCAATACCAGGATGTTTGGGAAGCGTTTCTCCCTCTCTAATTGCGAAGCGTTGCTTCAGGACTGGTCTTCGTCAACGCCTGAACTAAGGATAGGAAATGAAGTGGTCGAACGCATCAATAACTCCACTCATCTTGGAAACCTGATCAGCCCTAATGGGTTGGTGTCTGACGAAATCTCTGCACGGATTCAAAAGGCTCGTTTGGCTTTTGCCAACTTACGTCATCTATGGCGAAGGCGAAATATCCGTCTATCAATTAAGGGACGAGTATACTGTGTGGCAGTTTGTTCCGTTCTACACTACGGCTGCGAAACATGGCCATTAAGAGATGAAGATACTCGTAAGTTACTAGTATTTAACCACAGGTGCCTTAGAAATATTGCGGGTATCTGCTGGGATCACCGGGTAAGTAATAATGAGGTTAGACGCAAGGTATTAGGGAATGATGGTAAATCAGTTGATGAGGTTATGAATCTTCATCGACTGAGATGATTGGGCCACGTGCTGCGTATGCCTGAACACCGATTACCACGACGCGCAATGCTAACCGGTGTTAGGGATGATTGAAAGAAAGTTAGGGGCGGCCAAACCAAAACGTGGCATCAGTGCTTGAAGTCACTAACTTTTGATTTGAGCCATGTTGATAGATGCACATTACTTGGTTGGGGTTTACGCGACTATCGTAACCAATGGCTAGAGACTCTGGGTGACATGTTCCAGAGTCAATCTTTAACCTTGAGATTAAAATTACTTTATAACTATCTTTCTTCGAACTAGTTCTTTCTCCCTATATCATATACCTATATGCAATCTTTTTTATGTATACTACCACCATTCAATTAACTACTTCTATGAATTTGGTGTTCATCTTTTTGTGCTAATGAGGTGAGGCAACTTGGACTGATGCATATATGTGTCTGCTCCTACGTTGTAGATGACTGACTGACTGAACCTAATCTCAATCCAAATATTTAGATTATTCAAACCTATTAAGAGATTAAAACCATAATGATTTACACTGAGTTAACAGTTTATCTTTTGGTCTGTTATTATTTATAAATGCGTTTATATTGTTTTCTTATAAAAAGAAACGGAACAATCTTAGTCATCAGTTTCCCAAAATACAATCAATACTATTGCAAAGGTTAATTTTTAAGCATTCCTATTGTATAAACTTTATTTTAGGCTGTAAATCAGTATTCTATTCACTTTAATTAAACTAACACAAATTATTTGTTATCTTATTATTAAATTTATCTATTTTATTCATATCCATAATGCTTAACATGATTGAACGATTTGTTAAACACTTGTTTGAATCAGTACAATTTGTTGTCATCAGACTATCCTTGATATACTCTTAAGGTTGCATATAATTGACAAGAGTTATGTATAAACAATTTATCTGGCATAATAATTAATTTTACGTCCTTGATCTGTCTACCCACTTTTGGTGCTGAGGATAAGTTGTCTAACCAACTAGATTAAGACCTTGACGCGATAGGCTGACCGCCTTAACTTTGAGGCTAGTACGCGTGAGTTCGAAGTGGGGTAAAGAAAAGAAAACTATTCTATCACCTGATTGGCTGACAAGCATTCGAGTGAGAGAAGACAAGTCAACTGGAACACCACTCGATCTATTCCCAATTTCCCCGTTTCATATCAATGTAAAAAGACACATGAATAAATAGATGACTAACCCGACTACAACGTACAATAATTAGGAAGGACAGTTAGTGTTCACGGAAGCTCTTTATGAAAAATTATAATAACACTAATCAAATTACCTCCTTCGTCTACTCGGCTGTGAGGAACCGCTAGGTGTTCCACGGCCATTTCTCCAACATGCGAATTCAATATACGGCATCCGATCTGTATGGAAATGAGAATCTCTCACCGCATAATGGCAGTACGTAGCTCTTTCATAAGTTCTAACGGCGCTCTTCAAGTGATTGAGACGCTACGAGATACAATGTTCTCAAGAATAGGTTATCGGTTTCTGTGACAACGTGAGGAACGACAGAGATTGCGCTTTGCACGTTACTACCGTCCATAATTGGAAGGAAATGTGCTCTGTCGTTATGTCCTGACATTTTATATCAATTTTAAGAAATTAACGACCAATTATAACGAAGTCCAAACTAGCCATTTGATTGGACGGAACAGAAAGAAAATTACTGGAAGATGGGGATGAAAAAAAATTTCACTCGAAAAAAAATAAAAAAATGACCGTGCAATTAATGTTGACCCCAAAACTGGGGATTAATGTAGAAAATAGGGTGCAAAATATTATGTTTAAATTACAATAGCTTTGGAACAAAAAGGGCTATGGCAGTGAATCATACATCAAACGAAAGCTTATGTTCTGTAGAATAGATTAGGGACAAAAATAAATGTTAATGTTTTACAAGCTTTGAATTAATTGAAATAACGTCCCGAAAAATAGCTATCGTGGTTTGTCAAGGCTTCTTGTTTCTCTGTTCACATCAATTAATTTATCCAGAAATTCGAAAATCCTACTTAAGAAATACATAAACTTAACAACGTTGAAATATAATTGTCTACTAATGTTAGGTCCCGATAAGCACAATGAATGGTAACTTTGAGATCCATTTATGGACCAATACTAAACGTATATTTTTATCGTATAATTGTTAACTAACTA
Organism: Schistosoma spindalis; assembly: GCA_946903255.1. Lineage (NCBI taxonomy): Eukaryota > Metazoa > Platyhelminthes > Trematoda > Strigeidida > Schistosomatidae > Schistosoma > Schistosoma spindalis. The sequence continues at coordinate 76,824,249 of OX336416.1, read as the reverse complement.
AACTATTCATATTCCTCTTATTATAAGCTTTATTTTGACCTATGAACCATTATTATACGTTTTACCGTTCTTGAATTATGCTCTGTCTATTAGTCACTACCTCCCTCACCCACAGCCACTTTTGGCCAAATTTTGTACAAATGTAATTTTCTATTTTATGGTACGTTGTGGTCTGTTTGATTGGTATATAAACTCAGTATGCTTGAAATATAATGATTCATATTTTCAGAGGCTGAGATTGGTGTTCTGGACTTAACTGAAAGGAGGACCCATCAGTCCTCTAGACTGCTCGTACGGTTTTTACGCGTCATTGATCCGATCGATAAGTCACTGCTCTCTAGTCGGCGGTCACAAGTTATAACAACTAAATATAAATATAATTTTGATAATTCTATCGGATGAGGAACTTTCAATTGTATTCAAAAAATGAAAGGACTTAGTATTATATCGCTCAGACAAGAGTTCAAAAAATTTTTTTATGAATTGTCTTGACTATGTTACCAAAATATCTTCGATATAATCCGATCCTGTCAAATTCTTTAAAGAAACCGTTCAAAAAGACACAACTGAAAAAAACGGAACAGATGCTAATTAAAATCTTAAGGAAGATGAAAGATAAGTATATTATCAAAGAAAAAATCATATAATCAGTTAATATTTACCAATTTGAGGCATTGATTTCACTATATACATAAGTATGCTTAAAAGTAATAACTGTAATAAAGAGATTCCTGTAAATATTGAAATGACGGGACAAACATTCCCTATTTTTCAACTAGATTTGTATATGATTTCAGTAGTTTCTTTTCCGCATAGATCTATAAAAATCTACATCAAAAACCGATGTCACTTGAAAGACTTTCATTAGATCAGATTCTACTGAATAGTTCTGTTGTTGCTGTTAGTTTGGAATTCTTAAAAGTATTCTTTATATAATCTTATTATGATTAAAATACTAGATAGTTTATGTAAAACATTAAAATGAAAAATACTTTTTTTCATTTATTGAGAAAATAATTTTAGACTGATATCAATTTTAGACCAGCATTGAAAACCTGGAAGAACTGGACAGCCGTTTCGTTCAAGTATAGGACTCCTCAGAAGTGCACATCCACGATCCTGCAGGCGGGATTCGATTGTGAGGTAATTACTCACTGAAGATAATCTAGAACGTTCGCTCAATATAGTAGATTAGTTAAAGTTAAATATTAACACCGTTGGATGCTCGCCTAGTGATCTAAAGGTTAGGCGTTCGTGCACGAGACCATAGGTCTAGGGTCTGCCTCTCATGTGTGGGATCGTGGGTGCGCACTTCTGAAAAGTCTCACATTAGAACGAAATGGTTGTCTAATGCTTCCAGGATTTAAATGGTGGTCTAACACTGATTCATTCATGATATCAATCGAAGGTAAAAAAATTTTCCACAACCCCTTACTAATAAAAATAATTTGTTTCACTTTTCTATCGTTACATTCTTCATTGATATCTATACATGTAAACATGCACATAGATAACCATAAATTTTAATAAAATCAATCATTTGTTGGCATTCATTTGATCTCATTTTTTCTTTGTATACACAACAATCATTCTCTTTACTTCAATGTTTATTGATTGAATTTTGTATTATGAAACAGATTTTTGTATTAAGAATTGTAAGCAGTTTTTGTTTTAATACCATGGATACATATGCTTATGTGTGTGTGTGTAACCACAATAAAATACATTTATTTCAGAGTGTGAATATACACAGTTTATAAGCTGATTGATTCATCTAGAATTTATTCATTCGATTTCATACAATCAACTATATTCATATCACCATATTACTAAGTGAGTAAACTAATGATTTTTGGTTTCCAATAAATTTGATAATTATATTATATTGTAAATCCTACCTTGTACATGAACATTGTTAAAATACAGTTAATCTACTAAAAAGGCAATAATAATTAGCCAAGGTACTGTAGTGAACAATAACACATGCTGAGACAATCAAATGAGGAGTCCCATACTAAGACGAAACAGCCGTCCAGTGCTTCCAGGTTTTCCATGGTGATCTGGCTTAAATTGACTCATGATTTCAACTATTGAAAATACACTTAGTCTACTAAAAAGTTAATAATAATTAGCCAAGGTACTGTAGTGAACAAGAACACATGCTGGGACAATCAAATGTACTTTAATGCAAAATTACAGAATTTTCTACTGAATTCTGAGAACCATACAGTAAATACTCCATTTGCGAAATGACATTCAGTTGTCTCAGACTTGATTGTTCCTTTGTTTTCACATAAATCATTCTCTATTCTCGTTCTTTTCTCTTCAATCTTCTTAACCTTCCACCACTAAATATTTCACTTTCCATTGATGATACATACTACTTACATCTATCGACATCAGTAGCACACACCACAGTAGTAATTATCATCTTTTATCAATGTACATCTCTCAGAAATGTTTACACAGATTCTAAAACTCAGATTACATTTATTATCTACTATTTATTGATGACAAAACTTAATTAGATGATCAAACCTTTTGATTAAATATTAAAATATATCTATTATAAAAAATAAGTAGTTTATGAAGTGTTGAAATAAACTTAGAATACGTATACCTAATATTTCTAGATTAAATGGACTAGTTATTAGTATCATACTTTATGTATGATTACATTATCTTTGGAGAGTAACTGCCTCAAATTTGAATCCAGCATGTGGGATCGTGGATGTGCACTACTGAAGAGTCCCATAGAGTTAAAATATGAAATGATTATAATGGATTATATAATCTTGATTTGATCTTTGTTCTAAGTTAATTGTAAATATTCCTAATAGTTCAATGTTTGATTATTTTGGCAATTAAAAAAAACTTGATTTGGTTCAAAATAATTTTTGATTGAGCCTTCAAAGATGAGAAAAAACATATAGACAAAATCAATGTTCGATCTCATGAACCTGTTATTTTACGTTGCAATTATAGTGATAATTTATTGATTACACTAAAGAACTTGTTACTAACCATTATCCTGAGTCTATTTAACAAAGTTGAGCTAAATATTTTAAAAATTTGTATGAAACATAATACTTCTAAACTATAAAAATTTATGGCAGAAGGATTTTCTTTACATTAATTCCAAACTATCGTTAACGTTTCTGAAGTCTAATAATCAATCATGTGATTAACATTATAGGAGTCTAATCCAAAAGATCTTTGCTGTTGAAAGAAGAAATTCCGTTACGGTATAATAAATCATCAGTTTATTTCATGATTCCTAAAACAATATTTGTGTTCTATTTTTTGGTATGAATCTTAATTTCTCATAGGTTACGCTCCTAAGTCTTCAAGACTACCGCAAACTCAATTTTCTTATCAGGTCCTTCAAGAATAAGTATCCATCCATAGTGTAGGCAACCGCATTATGATAGCCGCCTTCACACCTCTAATAGCATTTGGAAATGTTTGGAGGCATATGTTTTTGTTATTCCGAAATACATTTATGATTTTTTTTGAAAATTATCTAATAAACTAGGAAATAATCTATAAAGTTAAGCTTTATCGTGCTTTCAGAGAACTAATTAAACAATTAAGAAGCACTAACGAAAAGTTGTTTCACTATATTTTTCTTTGTTTTTCGACTAAGTATAATTGAATGAATAGAGTTGTGCTAAAAAGTGCCAACAATTAAGAAATCTAAGTAATATACCATATGGAATACCTTTGTATATAAGAAAATGACAGGAACTATTGGAATAGATTTTCTAATGATTAAACAATTTACCAATTTTTAAAACAATCTAAAACACTATCGTATTGTGAGTACCATGTTGATGTTGCTTCTTGAATAATTACCATCTTTTTTTAACAGAATGGCTGTAATGTATATACTTGAAAAAGAATTCGACAGTATTGATAAAAATTCTGATGGATGTTTAAGTAGAGCCGAAATTATTAGCTGTTTGGAACGTTTTGGTTTTCCTAAAAGTAAAGCTGAAGTAAGTATTTAGAAAATCATTGTTTTTTTTCCCCCCTTCATAATTGCTATTTTCCCTGAATTAATACACTTTATGACCATAGGAATACCTTTCCATTTCTGCTATTCTTGAAATCCTCCTTCTGAAGACTTTCACTACATATCCCGAAAACCTATTATAATTCAATTTTCTAGAATCACGTTATATTGATTTTAACCGTTAATTTTCATTCAAATTACTCATCATTAGGTCTATAGTAAAAATCGTGAGTTGATATCAATAATTGGTTTGGCCTCCATGGGTCATGAGGGATGCACACTACTGAGTGATCCCATACTGAAATGATTCTACATATCACCCCAAGTGATAGCACTCGGTGATGAATACAATCCACGAATTGCATATTAATTCTTTCTAATTATTGATTTAGGTCCAAATAATACCGAACTTTTACAGACACCTCTATAAAAACTAATGTCGAATCGATCTGTGTAAATCAAAAGCTTCAACCAGAATACGTATAAATGGGACTAGAAGTGCTATAATATTAAAGGGATAGTAGATGTTGAAAAAATTATATTGAATCTAGATTTATTTTGTCAGAAATTATAGTTTTCCTTTGCTGACTTATACATATTACTTTATGTAGCTAATAAATGCAGTTGAAAAAATGACATTGATTAAATTCATATTAATTCTATTGACTAGAGACATCATGTTCATTCATCAAAGCAGATCATTTCTGACGAGTTAGACTGGTAATAACCAACTATATATATATATATATATATATCATAATATTACTTACATACTTATGCCTGTTACTCCCAATGGAGCATAGGCCGCCGACCAGCATTCTCCAACCCACTCTGTCATGGGCCTTCTTCTCTAGTTGCATCCATTTTTTGCTCAATTTTCTCATGTCTATCTCTATTTTCCGGCGTAATGTGTTCTTTGGTCTTCCTCTTCTCCTTAGGCCTTGAGGATTTAATGTGAGGGCTTGTCTTGTGACGAAGTTCGGTGCTTTCCTCAATGTGTGTCCTATCCACTTCCAGCGCTTCTTCCTGATTTCTTCCTTCACTGGGATCTGATTTGTTCTCTCCCACAGTAGGTTGTTGCTAATAGTGTCTGGCCAACGGATCCGAAGTATTTTGCGTAGACGGCTATTAATAAACACCTGTATCTTCTGGATGATGGCTTTCGTAGTTCACCAGGTTTCCGCCCCATACAGTAGAACTGTCTTCACATTTGTATTGAAAATTCTGACCTTGGTGTTGGTCGCCAATTGTTTTGAGTTCCAGATGTTCTTCAGTTGTAAATATGCTGCTCTTGCTTTGCCGATCCGTGCATTCACATCTGTATCAGATCCACCGTGTTCATCGATGATGCTGCCCAAATATGCAAAGGTTTTTACATCTTCCAAATCTTCTCCGTCAAGTGCGATTGGATTGTTGCATGCTGTGTTGTATCGGAGAATCTTGCTTTTCCCTTTGTGTATATTGAGACCTATTGCTGCTGAGGCTGCAGCTACACAGGTCGTCTTTTCCTGCATTTGTTGTTGCGTTTGTGATAGAAGAGCCAGATCATCTGCGAAGACCAGATTGTCCAACTGCATCCTAGATGTCCACTCTATCCCGTGCTTCCCTTCAGATTTTGACGTCTTCATGATCCAGTCGATCACCAGGAGAAAGAGAAAGGGTGAGAGTAAGCAACCTTGCCTGACACCGGTCTTTACTTCGAACGACTTTGTCAGCTGTTTTCAATAAACTATTTTGCAGTTTAATCCATCGTAGAAATTCCGTATGATATTGACTATCTTGTGAGGCACGACGTAGTGTCGAAGAAGCTTCCATAGGGTTTTCCTGTCCACGCTGTGAAATGCTTTTTCATAGTCAATGAAGTTGATGTAGAGCGATGAATTCCATTCAATTGATTGTTCCACAATGATCCGTAGAGTTGCGATTTGGTCTGTACACGATCGATTTTTACGGAATCCTGCCTGTTGATCTCGAAGTTGGGCGTTTACGCAGTCCTTCATCCTGTTTAACAATACCTTGTTGAAGACTTTTCCTGGTATTGAGAGAAGAGTGATTCCGCTGTAGTTGTCACAGTTGCTGAGATCGCTTTTCTTTGGTATTTTGACCAGAAGTTCTTCTTTCCAGTCTGTTGATGCTTGTTCCTCATCTTTAAACCCTATTGAAGAATATGTGGAGTATCCTTGCAGTTACCGCTACGTCTGCTTTCAGTGCCTCTGCTAGAATGCTGTCTGGTCCTGTTGCTTTGCCACACTTGATTTGTCTGATAGCCATGCTGATCTCTTCAATTGTTGGTGGGCCAGCATCGATTGGGAGTCCCTGAGTGCTGCTCCGATGTTGGGTGGGTTCAGTGGGGTTGGTCGATTCAACAGTTCTTTGAAGTGTTCTACCCACCTGTTTCGTTGTTCTTCAATGTTGGTGATTACCTTGCCTCCCTTGCTTTTCACTGGTCGTCCTGGTTTACGGTGATTTCCAGAGAGTTTCTTTGTTGTGTCATACAGTTGTCTCATTTTTCCTTCTCTTGCAGCCATTTCTACCGTCATTTTTAAATCTTTCGCATAATAACGTTTGTCAGTTCTGATGCTCCTCTTCACTTGCTTGTTTACTTCTGTGTATTCAGCTTGTGCCTTGGCTTTTTCTGCTCTTGTTCGGCTGGTATTGATTGCTGTCTTCTTGTTCCTCCTTTCTTGAATCTTATCCAGTGTATCGAGCGTGATCCAATCCTTGTGATGGTGCTTCTTTTGGCCCAGAACCTCATGGTATGTTGAAGTGATTGCCTCTTTTATCTCTTTCCAGTTGCTCTCCATAGTAGTTCCTTCTCCATTGAGTAGATCACGAAAGGCCTGGAACTTATTGCTGAGGGTCATCTTGAATTTGTTGAGTTGGTCAGTATCCCGAAGAAGAGCCGTATTAATCTATTGTGATATTTTCCGCCCCGTTATCCAGAGCTTTTTGAGTTTCAATTTCATCTTGGCGACCAGCAAGTGATGATCTGATGCTATATCAGCTCCCCTCTTGGTTCTCACGTCCTCCATCGTCCTCCTGAACTTTTTGTTGATACAGATATGGTCGATTTGGTTCTGTGTGCTGTGATCCGGTGAAGTCCATGTGGTTCTGTGGATGCGTTTAGGTGGGAATATAGTGCCGCTTATGACCAGTTTATTGAAGGCACATAGATTTGCAAATCTTTCACCATTTTTGTTCCTTTCTCCTAGTTCGTGTCATCCCATGATGTCTTCATATCCGGTGTTGTCCATTCCAACCTTGGCATTTAGGTCAACCATCAGAATGGTCAGGTTCTTTGTTGAGCACTCCTAGACGATTGACTTTGCCTATTGTAGAATTGATCTTTAGCGTCTTCTTTGTAGTCGTTGGTAGGCGCATAGCATTGGATGACGTTCATTGAAATGCCCTCTTTCTTTGTTTTGAAGGAGGCTTTGATGATCCTTGGTACGTGAGATTCCCATCTTATAAGTGCATTTTGTGATTGTTTGGACAGCATCAACGCAACGCCTTCTGTATGTGGGGCATTTTCTTCTTCATGTCCAGAGTATAACAACAGCTCCCCTGAAGCTAATCGTTGTTGTCCAACTTTCGTCCAATGCATTTCACTGATCTCAAGCACCTCTAGATTGTATTTCCTCATTTCTGCAGCAATTTGGAAGACTCTTGCAGTCTCCCGTATTGTACGAGCATTCCATGTACCTAAATAGATGGTTGCTCTGGTTGTTAGAAGAGGCATCGGCCTCGTGACTTTCGAAGGAACTCGGCTTTCATCATGAGGCGTCATAACTCTTCTAAACGAAAACCTTCTGACTCCCGGGGCAGAGTTTAAATGGTTTGAACAATTTTTTTCTGGTTAGCGTTTTTTTAACGAGTTGGTTTTCTACGGGATGTGGTCGCTAACCCCATGCCCAACCCTCCTTCTTTATCCGTGCTTGGGACCGGCAGTAGCCCCCTGGTGGACTCCAGGCGGAGTTATCATAATATTTGGTTGATAATAAAATTTCTAATATTATAAATTACTGTTGGCAATCCTAAATATAATACACAGAATTCAAAAGTATATTTTTTCTAAATTACCCTCTAGTTGTACACTTTGAATCTTTAATAGTTCAACTTAATTTATATTTTGTTTATTGATATTATGAACCGATTAATGTTAGACCATCATTGGAAACCAGAAAGCACTGGATGGTCGTTTCGTCCTATTGTGAGGTTCCTCAGTAGTGCGCATCCGCGATTCCGCTAGCGGAATCCAACCTAATACCTTCAGTTTCGCGTGCAAACGTCTAACCGGTAGACAATCGAGCGAGCATTCAATGGTGTTAATATCTAACTTCAACCAATCTACGATATTGCACGACCATCTTCCATTGTCTGAGGTAGATACCTGTCTCTACTTGACATGGATTAACTCCACTGGTCATGGCTTCTCACTAGAACACCGACAATACCCTCACAAAACTAGTCACTAATAAGTACATGATAATTATCATTAATTGGTTATGAAGATTGTTAAGTTTTTTTGTTGATTCAAATCATGTATTCCATACTAGAATAAAACGTTCATTCAGTACTTCCATTGTTTAACATCAATCGATTTAAGAACTTAAACAAAAATATAACAATCTAATCATAATTACCAATTAATTTTTCTAGTTTGATGTTTTCTATTCATTCAATAATTCAAACTTGAAAAATTTATAATTTACATTATAAAGTTGTTTTATTCGTTTGACAATTTGCATATATATATATATATATATATATATATAATCATGTGAGAAGAAAATGAATAAACGTGATAATCAAAATATATTCAGCAAAAGAAAAAAAACAAAAAGAAACGATTAAAAAGAAGTACGTAATTGTTTAAGTTATTAATTGTAACGAATTTTTTGACATTCAGAAAAAAAAGAAAAACAAAGCAAGACTCTATTTGTTGAAATTCAAATTGATTATTTAAAAAAAATTTAATAAGCACAACGAAAAAAACAAAATCATTATTCTTTTTCTTGTTTTCTTTTTTCTCTTTATAAAGTGTGATAAACGGTTTTAGAACAACATATATTTATATTAGTGAATAATATTGTTTCGATTAGATCCTCATCAAGCTTTACTCTAACATACAGTAATATTTATATGCATATACGAAATTATTAAACCAAACAAGGTAGTTTATGAATCATTTAAAGTTATTTATTGTATTCTTACTAAATTTCCTCATGGTGTTCAATCTCGTCTCTTACACATAGCAGAAGCTATAAGAATTCGAGCTAACAATCTAAGTATTTGTGTTTATAAGAAATTCGTAATACTCTTATCTTCCATGGTGATCTAGCTTCAATTAACTCATGATATCAACTATTAAAATTACTAGAATTTCCACAAAATCCCTCCTGATACCAATCAACATATGCTCACTAGTGATTGACTTCGAGAGGCATTTCCTGGAGTTCTAGTGAGAAGCAGTGATCAGTGGAGTTCAACCAGGTCTGTTGTGAGATAGTAGCTCACTGAAGACAATGGTGGACGGTGGCGCAAAATCGTGGGTTAGTTGAAGTTAGACGTTAACTCCGTTGGATGCCGGCTGGCTCAGTGGTTTAATGGTTAAGCGCTCGCGCGTGAGACTATTAGCTCCTGGGTTCTAATCTCGCGTGGTGGGATCGTGGATGCGAACTGCTGAAGAGTCTCATACTAAGACGAAACGGCCGTCCAGTGCTTCCAAGTTTTCCATGGTGATCTAGCTTCAATTGACTCATGATCTCAACTATTGGAACCTAATAAATGAATTTATTTATTATCATTTTCCATACTCTCTGTTCGTTTATTTTTCTTCACACCCTCTCACCCTTTTTTTCTTAAATATACGCTTCACAGTGTAATTATCTGAACACTTCTCATTACGTAATCTTATAATTTCTATAAATGTTATATGTATATTATTGTATACGAAGCTTTCTTTTATTTGTCAGCTTTTAATAAATTTTGTTTAGATTGGTTAATTCTTTATTTGTGAATCTTTTTTTTGTATTTCTTCACGGTACTTTTTTTCTGTAAAGGAAGTTATCAAACTATATGATGAAAATAAAGATGGGAAAATATCCAAAAATGAATTCATGAAAGCTACAAATAAGAAACTTTCACAATCAGATGTATCGTGAGTTTTTTTCTGAGATTTTGTTTTTTGTACTGAACAAATCATCTGTCTAGATTAGTATTTCCTGTACTTTAAATGTTATTTTTAATTAGTTAACCTGAAAGAATACAAGTTTAATTACATAACAAGTTAGGTATCTGTTTTATATTGTTTAACTGGACAGTTTTTTATCCCGCTAACATAACAGAGCATTACTAGTATAATCACGTGATAAGATTTAGAAGAAATTGATAATGTAGTGAATAAGGACTCAAGTGGAGACAATCGAATGAATTTGAAAACTCTTTGAGTCCCTTCAGTGGAACTGGGTGCTCACTAGATTTTAGAAGTTTGGAAACATAAAATTACAGAACATCTTAGTACAACCTGAGAATCGTACAGTAAATACTTAATTTTCCAAGTGTCAATTAATCATCAGTATTGGGGTTGTGGAGATTATTAAGTTTTTGATTGATATCATGAACCGATTGATGTTAGGCCACCATTGAAAACCGGAAAGCACTGGATGGCTATTTCGTCCTATTGTAGGACTCCTCAGCAGTGCACATCTACAATCCCGTTCGCGGGATTCAAACCCAGGACCTTCAGTCTGGCACGCGAACGCTTAACCTAATTTTATAATATCTGATTTAGAATACACTTTGATTAAAAACATTTAATTGAAAGAAAAGAACTTCAGTAGTTGAGATCATGAGTCAATTGAAGTCAAACCATCATAATAAACCTAGAAGCACTGGATATTAATCTCATTTCATTCAAACAATATCGGTGAGACTCTAATTTATGGACGTGCCAATCAGAAGCGTTTTAGGGATTTCAAGGGTACGGCTCCAACTTCAATGCTTAATGCTAACGTACGATCGGCTCACAAGGAATTTTGTACAAAACGTGATAATTGAATGGCTATAACAAATAAAACGGATTGATTATAATTTGTGAACGAATCAATCAGGTATAAGATAACAGATCTCGGATTTTAGCACGAAAGCCTTTCATCCATTTGGCTAAATGAATCTCTGGCATAATAGCTTATGTCAGTTTGTGATGAAAACCCCATATATAATTCCTTACTAAGGCAAATTATGACAATTATCGAGAAGTGGATAATAAAAGCACCAGCAACACTGGCTGCAGCCAGGTACTACAATATATTCGGATGTTTGGAGAGTGTACAGACTCCTACATAGGCTTGGTTATGTGCATCGTGTCGTTATACACAAGAAGCATTTTGCTTACTCAACAACCCAAGTGCACATAAACAATATTGAAACTATGTGGTCGAGGCTGAAAGATTTTTTGAGACTTTATCATGGTTCCAGAGGCCGACTATTCTGTAACCGTATGGATGATTTCCTCTACTGCATACATTACGATTTTAGAACCTCTTTCTAACGTTGACAAGTTTTTGAAGCACGCATAAGAAAGAGTGTATCCACTTTATTTCTTTGGTTTTGTATAATATTTTTTTACTCTGTACTAACTGTTTGCTGATTGGCTAATATTCTCAAGGTCACTTAAGATTCGTTCAAAGGTCGTTCATAAATTAGAGTCGCCACAATCTGTTTGTTACTTTGTCATTATATATATATATATATATTCAACACATTTCAACATTTTTTTACATCTATTTCAAGATGTGCTGCATTAAGGAAAATATTTCGTGAAATGGATCGAAATAAAGATGGAACTATTTCAAAAGAAGAAATAAAAAATTACATGAAAAGTGATTGTAATTTTATATTTCCTATACAAGTTGAACAATGGGTTGATAAATATGATAAAAATAAAGATGACAGATTAAATTATGAAGAATTTATTGGATTTGTTTCAGAATATTTGTAAATATAACTTTGTTTTGTTTGCATAATCAATATTATCATTGTACTAATTTTCATATTCAATAAGCATATTTTAGCAAATGACAATATATACTACATTGTTAGTACATTTTTTCTTATTTACTTGAATGAATTTTCGAATTTAGTAATGTTTCAATACACTTTTATGAATAACTGAAAAATGTTCCTTTTTATTGATGAATATTGACTTTCATGGTTGAAACCGTAAAATATTTTAAAAACATGGTAACAATTTTACCCAAATGGTAGTACGTATTCCACGATGTTGATGACTTGATAATACAAGACTTACTTACTTACGCCTGTTACTCTCAATGAAGTATAGGCCGCCGAACAGCATTCTACAACCAACTTTGTCCTAGGCCTTCCTTTCTAGCTCTATCCAATTTTTTGTTGATTCTTCTCATGTCTGTCTCCATTTCTCGGTGTAATGTGTACTTTGGTTTTCCTCTTTTTCTTTGGCCTTGAGGATTTCATGTGAAAGCTTGCCTTATGACGCACGCAAGTCCTCCGTCTGGAGCTTGGGGCTACTGGTGGTCCCAAACCTGGATAAAAGGGGAGGGTTCAGTATGAGGTTAGCGATCCCATCCTGTAGAAAATTAACTCGTTAAAAAAGCGCTAACCAGGAAGAAAACTTAGCATACTAAAATGTATCCATCAATTAATAATCTTATTTTGAGAAGGTAAATAAATCGAAGCTAAGAAATACAAAAGAAATTAAATTGTTAAGTATTTTAAGTAGTCTTTTAGCTGAAATGTTAATAATAGTAACTTATGGGGTATTTGTTTGTGGTCTAGGCATAAAGCCATATATACTTAGAATAGGTTTAATTATAACAGCCTGATCTGTAACTGCAATCCATAATGTTAACATTTATAGCTTAAAGTGATGACTTTCACCATCGAGAACTGTTTTAATATAAAATCAAGTCATAACAGTATTTCTATCAGTCTCTCGTAGTGGCCAAAAGAATTCATTGTAGTACATTTAAATGATGAAGTATTACAAATTGTTTGGCTTTATATACTACTTTTAAAAGTTCAAACTATAAAATTTCTTGCTTATAACTCACTCAAACTTCTGACTGATCTTGGAGAGAAGTTTAGCAATAAAAAATCTGTAAACAACTCTGTCCTGAGCTCTCCTTCCCAGTTGTTCCCAAGTCCTATCCATAGTTTTTATGTTCACCTTCACTTCCCTTAGTTATGTGTTCTTTGAGGATACTAAGCTAAGGTTTGTCGTGTAATGCAACCGAATGGTCACTGTATAGTGTCTCCTACCCCTAACGTATTTTCCTGACTTATGCAAATGGTAGTGGGTTTGTTATTTCTCACAGTAGATTATTGTCGATGTTTGAAGTTTGTATGAACTAATGATTCTTTTGTACTTGATGACTGCCTGATTTCAAACCTTTCCATATAGTCATCAAAAGCATCAAACTCTGAATTTATGTCCAATTGCTCCATCACAGGATCCTGCTCGTGAGGCCAATGTGATGATTAGAAGTATCTGAATTATTATACGAATTAGGAATCCCAGAAATAACACAATATACCCAAGAAGAACTAAACGAGCACGAACAAACGTTTTTAGAATTCGAAATCAAGCAGTCATCAAGTAAGAAGGAATCATTAGTTCATATAAACACCACATGATGGCTTTTAAAAAATGAATCTAGAGTATCATGCGTAGACAGCTACTTATTAATACATGTACTATTTTATGGATGTTGATGATATTTCTTTACGTACGAGTTCTGCTTATAGTGTTAAGTTGCAGTTGCTCAGACTTCCAAATATTTTTGGATGATAGGAATGATCTCATTCTCTTCCCGATTCACGTCTGTATCAAATATGCCTTGTTTATCGGTTATGCTTCCTAGGCATGTAAATGTTTACAGCTCTTTCAGAGCTTCAATATCAAATATGATTCGGTTGATTCTTGTTATTTTGTACTTCACTGTGAATGTTGAGTCTTATTTCTGTGAAAGTCTTTGCTGCGTTAAATGTCTTCATCAGCATTTAATGTTGTGTAGGATAGATGGTTCAAGTCATATACAAAGTTCGAATCACCTAGTTTATCCCGAAATGTCCACTGTATTTCGTAGTGTTCCTGAGATGTCGAGGCCTTCCTAATCCAAACAATAACCAGAAGAATCTGAAAAGGTGAGATTCGGAAGTCTTATTCGACGGCATTTTTTACTTGGAGTTCATCTATGTGTTGTGTGCATGTATGAATTTAGAATCCAGTTCCTAATGAAAATTCCGTGTGATGGTGAAGATCTTCTTATACACTCCGTAGTTTCAAAAAAGATTCCACCAGGCTTTTCTATCCACTCTGGTACCGACGGTAATTGAATAACTTTCCAGTAATAATACTCATTAAGATCTCGCTTACATTTCATCATGATGTGGTATCCCTTCTTTCCAGTTTATTGGTTCCTGTTCTCTGCGAAAATAACATGAAGCATCTGTACAGTCACTAATATATCTGACTTGAGTGCCTCCGTATGTGCTGCTTGTTATACTGCATTGCGGCTCGTGATATATCTGGTGGTCCAGCTACTCTCTATTTTGTTGTTGATGAACTGAAAAACATAGAAAGGTTTGTGTGTGTTGCTTTAATACCCGGCTGCATTAGTTTGTTCAAGAGATGTCTAAAGTCCCCGATTTACCTCAGTCATCAGTATTTCGTATTGTTTCAGACTGATCTCTTCACTTTATCAAATCTCCCTACTAACTTCTTGGTCGCGTTACGCAGTTCTTTCTTATTTTTTTCGTGCTTTTTCTTCCAATCCTTACATATATTTCAACTCATTGGTCCTGATGCTCTTCTTCAGTCGCTTGCTTCAGTACATTTAGCTTGAGTTTAGGCATTCTTTAGCTTTGATCACATATCCTGGACCTTTATCCGCTTATTTTTTCCTTCCTAAGTCATGTTAAAACTATTTACAGAGATCCGCCCTTTATACTGGTGCTTCTTTCCACCAGGAACCTCCTAGTATGATCAAATTCTTGCTTCTTTAGTGCATTTGCAGTTGATATCCTCTTATTCTGGTAAGTTTCTTAAGAATCAGTTGTTAGCAAAAGAGATCTTGAACTCGTTGTGTCTGTTGATTTCTCAAATAAAGCCTGTATTAAACATTAGATATGCCGTTTGTTCAACTTACCAACTCCTCTTTATAGTTAGTCTTAGCCTGGCCACATAAGATGATCTGTAGTTACTGAATTTCTTCTATTAGTTCCTACGTCCTCTGTGTAAAATGGTGATGTTCATAACTTTATTGAAAGTACACAGATTTACCAGTTTCTCATCGTCTTCGTCTCTCTCATAGCGTCCATGATGACTCATGATGCCTTCGTACCCAATTTAAATGAAGCTGCAGTATATGTGTTGTCACTTTATTTGGAGTGAAGATGCCACAGGTATTCGGAGTTTGACAACGCTTTAACCAGTAACACCTTCTAATACGAAGCTCACCCACCAAGTAAAATCAAAAGACAGAAGTGAGGAGATCGAAGATATATTTGATAAGCTATCAATATATCGAGGATCGTTTGCACTAATCTGGCTAGCGATTGCGGCAGATGTTGAGCACGGCGTTCCCACACGTGATCTGGTGCGGATGCTTGACCGAGCGCCTTCAGCTAGATGAGTCCAATGTCGAAAACTTACAGAGCTATTTGATTTTGGGGAAATATTTACCGCTACAGATCACTCCCCCACTAGTGGGGAAGTGATGACCCTAAGACGTGGCCAGCCAGAAGTTTAAACCCAACGAGTTTTTCGTTGGTAAACACTCTTCTGATAGCTTGCTAGGTTAAGCAGCGTCTGGTCGTCTTTCCTTACTATAATGGACCATGATGTACAATATAGTATAAAAAAAAGGTACAATGCAGATTTTCGTTTCTTGCAACTTCATCGTTCTTTTCATCGTCTTTTCCAGTCGTCCTGGAAAAGAAAAGAAAAATATGTAAGTGCATGTCGGAATACACTCGTACGCGCGTGAAAACACAAAACGGGCGAAGAAAAAGGAAAACAAACTCATGCTCACGTAATAGCGTAAAAAAAGATTTTTATAATATCGTTATTTTTTTGTTTTTTCTTTTTTGAAATAAAAAAGATAATAAAAATATATAAACATATTAAATTCGGGTTTTTAAAAAAAAATTATATATAGTACCAGGGAAAATTGAGAGGATATAAAATGTTAACTTATGTCTTACGTGCAGTAATCGTTCAAATGTTCTGGAAATCTTACTCTTCTTCCAGAACGCGTTGTTTTGAGTTTATTTTCGGATACTGTCGAAGTATCAACGTGTGTGTCTGCTGTCGATTGAGGTATTATAAGTGCAGGAGTAGTGTTGTGCGATTGTATTGAAGGAAAATCGACGTGAATAGGATTTCCTTCTAAATACGCTGCTTTGAGGCGATCGATACTGATGCTTTCGTTGGTTCCGTTCTTATCGATTATATAGTACTTAGATTCGCGTTGAAGAACTTTGAAAGGTCCTTCATATGTTGATTCGAGAGGTCGTCGATGCGAGTCTCGAGGTACGAAAACGTGTGTACTATGTCGTAAGTCAGGTTGAACGAAAACATCAGTTGATTGTGGTCGAGTGGAAACAGGTTTAACTGAACGCATTGCGTTTGTAAGCCTGTTCGCGTAGGAGGTTAGATCTATGTCCATCGAAGAGGATGAAGGATCCACGAACTCTCCTGGAAGTCGAAGGGTCGTACCATAAACGAGTTGAGATGCAGTGTATCCAATGTCAGATTTCACTGCATTGCGTATGCCTAGTAAGACGAGTGGAAGAGCGTCAGTCCACTGAGAAACTTTATACAGCTACGTTAATTCATCAATATTGAGTGATCCTTTTTTTAGTCAGCTTAGCTTTTTGTCATCTGTAGTTTCAAGGTTGGAGTTATACTATGAAGGGACACGACCGAGTAAAACCATTTTTAAGGATAAATTTGTAGAATATTTCTAAAATTCTGTGCTGTTGATGTAGATTTACTTAAATATTGTGTCTTACAACGAAGCTTCAAATATTTAGTTTAAACTCAGAAAACCATTCAATAGAGCGATGTTAATCTGATCATGCCAAATTCTGTTTTTCTGCATAGGGTGCGAAGTTTCTTTAAGTCACTTAAATCCAAAGACTATGACAGGACAAACTTTTGTACGTAATTTATGGAAATCTAAATTGTGACATCTTTAGGGCTAGTGATATGTCACTCTGTCCTAGTCAGATCATCTGCAGACAACTAAATGAATGTCAAAAATTATATCGATCTTCTTCACGGTCGAGCGAAACAGTTGCTTATTATTAATGTTGCACTCCATGAATTGGCCTATACATCAGTGTTCGCACTTTGTTACTTCTATACTCTTCTAACCTATACATTTCTATGAAACGTCATGTTCGTTCCACATATTCATCAAAGTAACCAGACTATCTGGGTATACCAAAAGAGTTATCCGGGTTGGGTGCTAGCCACGGATTATGACTGAGGGTCACACCATTCCCGTCCAAATCAGGTAGGCTCCCAATCATCGACTCAGGTAACTTATGTTGGTGATCTGTAGATCAAAAGATATATCGACAATGCTGCTGGCCTACTACGTAACAAAAGTCTCACCGGTGCCATATCCGGGCCAGAAGACGTGCTTTTGTTTAGGTGCTGCAGTCTCTGATAAACTAAATCAGCGACCAGGTTCACTATTGAGAGTCATGTTAGTCACGAGTAAAGCTCTCTTAGATGAAATTAGTATAAGACGGTTGAGATATATGAAAGTACTGTTTCGCTATAAAGTTAAGAGCATCACCGACGTTGTCGGTTGGGTCGTTGGACCCCAGAAATTGTGAAGCTCAAACTTCGACTTGTGGAAGTGAGGCTACTCGACGGAACAAGCTTTACAGATTGGAGGCAAGTTTATCGACTAGCTTTATCTGGCACTTAACTGTGGTGTTTGAATGAACTAATGATTCTTTTGTACTTGTTGAATGCTTGATTTCGAATTTCAAATACAGTACATTCATAGGTGCTTGTGTAGTACTTCTTGATTCGATTGCGTTATTTCTGAGATTCTTAGTTAGTACTATGATTCAAATACTCCTAATCATCATATTAACCCTGCTCTCTCTTATTGCCCTTGTAAATTTGTTCCTTCCTTGTTTGAACTGCCTATATGTACTGTTGTCACTTATTTGTCTACATTGCTCTCAGTAGTGTCTTTTGCACCTTGGCAATTGAAGAGTGTGGTTCTTGATGACTGTTGGTTGCTTGTAAATGTTAAGGGGCTGTTAGCACGACAGACTGTTTTGTTGCACATAAGATCGTGTGTAGTAATAAATCCCAATGATCGTCCACATCAAGTTGAGAGTACGCTGTACATTGGCATTCAAAGCTGACACGTGCAACCGTTTGTATTACCATCGTCTGTCGTTCATAGAACACTTTAACTCGGTTTCACCAATAAAATTGAAAGCTATGACGGTATGATCACTTTTACACAGAGGACCCAAGATTGAGAGGTTGTCAATTGAAAATTCTTCAGTTGTAAATATGGAGTCTAAACGTGAACGTGTTACTAACTTCACGTTTTTGAATAATCTCAGATTTTGAGTGACGTTGAAGAACTAAGCATCGTGAGAGTTGTCACCTTCAATGTACTAGTGTCCAGTCAAGTTGATTTTAGGAAGATTCAAATATCCTAGTAACAGGACACGAGTTTATCCGAAACAGGCACTAAACAGATTAATCGTGGTTGAATAACTCTCGCATGCACACTTGATGTTTTATCAAGGCCACTCCTCCTATTCCTGTTTTTCTGTCACAGAGATACAGAGACATGCCGAGTATTGCTAGCTCCTGTTCTATGATTTGAGATGTCCATGTTTCAGACATTCCTATCAGATGAATATCATCAGCAATACTTAGTTTGTCGTGGTAATTGTTACTTATCTACGGAACCGAGCATATAATTACTGAGGAGATTCAAGTTCAACATGTAACACTAAGCGCAGGTCATTTTATGTCTTCGATTTAAAACAAGTGAGAGTCCTCGCACTATTTATCTGAATATATATTATGTGAATAAACAGACAATATCTGCTTCTAAGCAAACAATAGTAATCGGTTAAAAAAGTAACAATCAAATTGTCTCCATACTTTGCAAATCTCTATAAAACTTTAGTAAAACTAGAATAAACAGTTATCAAAAGACAGAAACATTAAGGAGTTAGTCATCATTTGAAACTAATAAACGATATGATATTATTGACTGAAAACAAAGCAAATATGAAAACAGGTTTACGAGGATATAAATAACAACAGAAGCGGCCATAAATATAACAGAGCAACAAGTCATTAAAAGAACATACATGAACCTATTTTCTCCGATATTTGCACGGGAAAATACCAGAATGGAACGTACACATTTCGTAACCAGAGTCGAGGAAAAATTATCTTGCGACCTGATTTATTGGCCTCATTTAATTCATCGCTTATATTTCTTGATTTCTATTCTAACCTACACATCCAGCTCCCCTACCATAATGGTCAGGCATCTCTCCACGACAAACTTCAAACCTAGCCTTTTCCCTTTTTGCTGTTGACAGTTCACATCATTGTTTGAAATTATTTATTATTATTATTATTCACAAACATAAGTGTTGTGAAGAAACCATTCCGGGTTTCTTCAAAAATGCAATAATACACAAGTTTCAATAATGTTAGCATTATATTTGCCATATTTGAAAAAGAGAGTAGTAATAATAGAATAATATTAATAAATCAGGTTATGTGTAATTGAGAAGAATGTTCAACTGATTTTAAAGAAGGAAAAGAAGAAGATAAGGGAATGGAAATAAAGGAGACGTGAGATATGCAAATAGTATAATAGGCGTGTTTATGAACACAGAACGAGAATAAACGAATATGTATGTATCGTCAAATTAGTAACAAATAAAAAATAGAAAATAAATAAGGAAAAAAAACTTGTTATTGCAGTAAGATATGACGCTAGAACAAATGTTTGTGCAGTCATAGTTTGGAGTGATGCTATGAAAGTCACAATTAGGTGAAGAGGATAACCAAATATCAATATGTATGAGTCATATATGCATAGTGAAGATAAAACGACTCTGAGAAGTTAATTTAAGTGTAATACAAGTTATTGTCATAATTACAAACCTTGTAATCTTAAGAATAATATTTATTTAGAAGGAAAAGAGAGAAAAGAAATAAACACAGTGAAAGGGTTCAACCATGATAATAATAGTAATTGTGTAATGAATATCAACCTCTAAAGTAAACCAACAATTTAGAAAAATAAAATAAAAAACCCTTTAGTGCACTCGAATAAATACATGTAGATTTATGCAATAGTATATAAAGTGAAACCGGATATTAATATAAACATTTGTGCAATTATAATTAAGAATAATGTTATAAAAGTCACGATTAATTGCAAAAGATAATCAAACATAAAATTCTGTGTTATATATATGTGTGTGGTGAAGATAAAATGAATCGGAGAAGTTAATTTATTTAAGTGTGCCGTGAGATAATTTGTTTTTAGTTATAGACTTTGGATATTTATGAATAATATATGTTCGGAAGGATAAGAAGAGATGAAAAGAATATCTTATGTGTCGAGGGACCAATAATGATGATAATAACAGTAATAATTTTAGATACGAACATAAGCAGACTTCATATATTAAGATGAACAGAAATAAAATAAAATAAAAGTTTCAGGGATTGCATCTTGCTTTTCAGTCAATTAGATGGATGACGGACCTTGATTGTATAAATCATTATTAAATACGTTGATATTCAATAGGTGACACAATCCACTTTCGGAAAGAAGATCATCAAGGAGACTTCTGAACCGGGTTGTAGTTTCACTGCAACGGAGGTTCACTGTCAGTCCGTTCCACATGGTTGAGTAGTGAATAAAGAAGAAATTATGGCGTAAGTTTGTGTGGGTTCTTGGAATCGCTAGAATATTTTCCTTATTGCGTGGATTGTGGGACGATATCATAGAGTATGAAGGGGTGGATACCAAAGAGTAGGAAACACCGTTAATAAGCCGGTAGATAAAGACAAGGTTTAATTTGATACGTCTGATCCAGAAAGGTTCTAATTTGAGTTGTTGACATCTTTGGTGGTAGTCTTTGTTGTTGGAATACCCCAGAACAGCTTTGGTGAACCTTCTTTGAACACCTTCAATTTTAATCAGGTCATTATGCCTGCGATTACCATATTCAAGAATGGGTAAGATACATTTTCTGTATAATAATGATGATCTCGATTCGATATTATTGAAGTATATCATTATGAATCTGATGAGCTTTCTAGCTTTAGATACTTGAGATGCGATGTGCTCAGAAAAGTTCAGACTGTTGCTATATCTTAAACCCAAGTCACGAACAGTGTTGAGAGGTTTTAGTGTATGCTTGTGCATAGTCAGATTTAGGTTAAGGCAGCGGTCAATGGGAATAAATCCACTTTTGTCAACATTAAGTGGCAAATTCCACAAAACAGTCCATCCGTATAACTTATTTATTTCTTCTTGGATTACCACTGAAATATAGCTTTCTTCGGTGTACCAGACCCACTCTCGTTTCTCATCCACATAGAGGATATTATTAAAATCACGAAATTCGGAAAACTACACTTATACACTGACGATCTCGAACTAATATGCAACTTTGGGTAAAAGTATATCCTCAACACAAAATAACCTTCACAACTTATCGATGTGGAGTGAAAAACGGTAGTTACTATTTAACCGCAAGTATGGTATCATGCATCTTAAGAAAAGTTATGCCCCAATCAGATAAATGTACCGTTCAAACACACAGTTAGGATCCGTTCTTTACTATTTTTGAAGGGAGCTTTGAAGACCCTGCAGATATGAGCTTCACATTTCATCAAACTCATTTTAGGCTTCTTTGGACAACATTTTTGCAAATCCCTATGTGTGCAGAGGCATCTACTCTTGCATTTAAAAAATGCAATAGATTAAAACGTATCATCTAAATCTTTTCCAGTAAGCTACACTTCATTCAGTCGGATCTTGGTTGTATATTCTCTTTTCAGCAATCATTTATCTTTTACCTGTCTAATACCATACACTCTACGCTTACATATAAAATGTCGCCCGAGTTTCAAATGTCTGATCGGCTCTGTGGTCTCTGAAGACTCTCTCACATCTCCAAAAAACATCATCTACCCTACAATATGAAGACCTTTCAACTCATGGGGACTAATCATAACCATTGTAGCAAATGAACAACGGTGCTTCCCTCTGAAAGTTCATGTTACTTATTGGTGTTTTTCTTTCGGATTTTGAGCTACAAAAACAAGAATTTTGCCCTTCTTCACTCATATCTCCTGTTTTTCAACCAAGTTTCAAATCTTAATAGACGATTAGTTAATCAAAGTATATAATCTACATTTTATGATCATGACACATCTTCAGAAACTCAGAGTAAAAAGTTAATGCGGAAATACACTTGAAGCATAGTAAAATTAGACTTATCCACCGTGTTCACTACAGTTTTGAGTGGCCTAACAGACTCCTTTGAATAAAATCCAGTAACAAGACAGCAAGTAAATTCTACGGTAAGCGATACATTTAGTGGCCCAACAATCTGACTTAAATTTGATCTTATGATGATGTTGACGAGATATACACACCACCCTCCGTCATATAATGATTATTTTTTGCAAATAACAATATGTTACACAAGCTATGACAGTTTACATCCAAGATCAAATTGCTACAAATGTTGCATGACTTACCGTAATAATTTGCTCATTTAGGTCGATTTGTTATAAGTCACAATAGCCATAAAGACAGGAGGCAAATTTTCGTACAAAAGAATGTGAATAATGTTGGTGAGACTCGAATATCAATCAATCATATCGGAGGCTCAGGTTAGTGATACATATGAGGTAGCATGTTGTAAGATTAAATCTAGAAATGGATTAGTGACTATAGAAGGAATGACCGTAGTCCGTGTTGTCTTGCTGACGACTTTATCCTAAGACACATCTGTTCTTGGAGTATGGCAGAATGTTGCCTCATCATATGGGACTTCAACGCACCGCACATCAACTGGATAGAGCTTACAGCTCCAGGTGGAGGTTTTGGTAGCGACCTTTTATCAACCGTTATTCAGTGTGCACTTGTCCAATGTATCGCAAAGTCGACACATATTGACTTGAAACATGATTCATCACTGCCGAGCCTTGTCCTTACTCACCTTTGTGAGGATGTCTTTGATATTCAGCACCTTCCCCTACTAGTGAACAGTGATCACGTTGTACTTCACTTTAAGTTTAGGACACATTGTATACGATTTGTATCTGCTTCACCCTGTCCCAATATCTGGCGGACTAATATTCAGGCAATCAGAAACTATGCTATCACGGCTGATTGGTCGGTTAACGCAGATGGACCGATCGAATACGAGTGGAATAAGTTTGAGGCTACATTCGAGTCCTTAACGTCGCTGTTTATCCCATGGTCATAACGTAAGCCATCACATGGCCCTCCATGGATTAATATGGAGACCCGGAAGCAGTTAAATAGTAGTAAACACTTCTGGGACTTATTCTTGTTGACAGGTCATGCATCATTTAAGCGTGAGTACCGAAAATTCCGGAATGTTTGTAAGAAAAGCATATCTAAATCCCGTACTACTTACGAAGGATAGTTGGCATATGATAGCCGTATTTGTCCAAAACGATTGTTTTCGTATGTTAAACGGCGAAGGAACCGTAGTGATGGTATTCCCCCGTTATTGTTACACGATAATTCGGATTTACTAGCTGAATCAGATCGGGCCAAAGCTGAGACTTTTTCAAACTATTTTAGCGAAGTCTATTCTACGTTTATTGTAAAAAAATACTTTTCTCAATCACACCGAGATACCAGACATTGAATCTGTACAGGTGACTGAGGAAACTGCCCTTCCGTTAATAACTAACCTCAAACCTTGTAAGATACCGGGTCCTGACGGGTTACATCCACGGCTGCTGTCATCTCTTGCGGACATTATTTCAAAACCGCTCATGACACTCTTCAACATGTCCCTTTCACTCGCCCAACTCCCTAGGGATTGGAAAGATGCTATTTTCAGTCCTATATTTAAGGATGGTCAGAGAAAGATCGTATCTAACTACCGGCCTGTCAGTCTGACTAGCATAGTCGTTAAGCTACTTGAAAAGATAATTCGGTTTAGGTTGCTAAGCCACATAGATTCACACAATCTGTTAGCTCCTGAGCAACATGGGTTTCGTGACAAGCCTTCATGCTTTACTAACTTACTTATTGCGAGAGAGGATTGGACAGCAGCCTTAGATAAAGGTCTGTCTGTCGATGTGATATTCATTGTTTTAGCAAAGCATTTGACAAGGTTTCCCACTTAGGTCTTATGCAGAAGCTCACGAGCTTCGGAATAATAGGTACTGAACGGGAGTGGATAAGAAACTTCTTATGCGATCGCATACAGAGAGTGAGGGTCAATGGGACTCTATCCGACTGGAAGCCGGTCAAAAATGATGTACCCCAGGGTACCATCTTAGGCCCTCTGCTCTTCCTTCTCTACGTAAATGAGTTACCGCTGTTGCTTAGGTCGTCGACATTATTATTTGCGGATGACGTAAAAATCTGGAGAACACTAAAAAGCGATGCTGATCATCTGAATCTTCAAGCTGACTTGGACGATTTAGTTAGATGGGCTCGAGGTTGGGGCTTAGAGATCAATTCTAGGAAGAGTGTGCTTATGCACATCAGTCACGGCAATAGTTACCATTATACTATTGACGGTAAACCTCTTCCATGAGTTCAAGAATATAAAGACTTAGGAGTAATAATAAGTCGTGACCTAAAAGCAACTACGCATTTCAATTCAGCCGCTGTCAAAGTTTTTCGTGCGTTATGGTCACTTCACCGAGCGTTCAAATCTTTTGACCAGGAAATTTTTCGAATTTTATATCCCACCTATGTAAGACCACATTTAAAGTACTGTATCCAAGCAGATTGCCCATGTCTGGTAAAGGATACTACCTCACTTGAGCGTGTCCAGCGTGTGGGAACAAAATTAGTGAAGAGTCCTTCTAAACTCCCTTACGATGAGCGTTTAAAACATCTAAACCTTTTCCCCTTGTCGTATCGTAGGTCTAGAGGTGACCTTATACTGGCATTTCGTATCTTTAATAATGATTTGGGTATTAATATGTCTTATCTTTTTGCTCCCTTCAGCACTAATAATCTCCTAGGTCATAGTAAGAAGGTTCATAAACCGTGATCTAATAAACTTAAAGTGGGATTCCGTTTTTCTCATCGAGTAGTCAATGATTGGAACGCCTTGCCC
This sequence comes from Schistosoma spindalis, assembly GCA_946903255.1. Classification (NCBI taxonomy): domain Eukaryota; kingdom Metazoa; phylum Platyhelminthes; class Trematoda; order Strigeidida; family Schistosomatidae; genus Schistosoma; species Schistosoma spindalis. Next base: position 76,798,817 of record OX336416.1, on the reverse strand, counting down.
GAACAAGTAGTATCAGCCCCATCAGTGAATATTTTCAAAGAGAAACTGGACCTTCACTGGAAGGCAATCTGTTAGGATTAACACAGGTCCACCAACCTACAATCCTTATTACTGAAGACTGTAAACATTGGCGCGCTATAAGGAGGTTGCGTTGCAACGAGCAGATGGTGGTTGGGAATAAAGGTAAGTGAAGTCCAGGGATGCTTACATTAAGAAGCAGTGTGGTGAGCAGATAGTCGGTCTTTTTAAAACGTAGACTTGGATGTACTGTTTTTGCGTTTCTTTGCAGTGTTCTCAGACAATTAAGTTAACAGGCATCTAGTGGGCACGATGAGAATATAAATTTTGAAATATTGGGGGTAATAATGTAGAGGCAGGACGAAGTCTTATGTTACATATATTCGTATTCGGTGGCACGCATGTTCTGCCTCCCTGAAGATGAGTAGACTGAAATCAATACCCTCACTATCAATGTTTGCTGGTCAGTAAACCCATACTCCATTCTATTTTAATATTCGGTTCTTTAAATTAATGGTTACATTGCAATTATTTATTACTCTCAACTTCCTCGGTTAATATCTGGATTTGATAGGAATATTTATTATTTATTCATCTGTTCGAACACACGGGATTTGGATCGACAACTTCATCTTGGTGCTAACGTGGTGTGGCAACTCGAATTGATGTACGTACATACGAAGTTCTGCGTTGTTACTGACTGACTGACTGCACCAAGTACATACGCGCCACACAATAATAATTCGTAGTGATCATGGACTTATGTAAGGGCTGTGATACTGCCCGGGTGATTATCTTAGGGGGCCACACCCGAGGCTTTGACCCAAAAGTCCAATCCACAAGGCAGTGGAACAATGTTAGGAGATACAGCTCCATGGTAGTCAGCGCACTTACTACCATCTGTAAATTAGTTTTTAGCATTTCAGCCATAGCTTATTGTCTAAACTTTTTGTCTTTCAAACATTTAGTCAGAAATTTGAAGTTCACTTCATCTACATCGTTATAAGTAACTTTATGATATCTCAAGCGTTTACAGTGGGATTTAGCTCAACAATATACAACGTGCCTTTTGAGTTATATTATTTACTCTCGATACCAGATATGTAGACAACTACAGTAAGTTAAAAGCCTATTTCCCTCTTTAGATTGTGTAACTTGCTCAAAATCTTAACAAGATTAACTGATTTTTTGCTCTGGTAAACTGTGCGAGCAAATAAATGAAGTAAATTATAGGGTGTCGGGTTGTTGTGACCATCTGTTCATGAGATGATTTTCGCAATTTTTTTCAGGATCTATTTGTTCCGTTTTTATATTTGTTAACTCAGTATTCTGGAAGTTTTATTTATTTATTTTAACACATAAGTATAGGTACATGGAGGCACCAAATACATATGCGCCACACGAATCTCAATTGATTTGTGTGAGGGCTGTGATACTGCTCGGGTGCCCAAACCGAAGCAGGTGGTTTTCTTAGGGGGCCACACCCCGAGCCTTCGACCTGAACGTCTGACCCACAGGGCAGTGGAGCATCGTAAGGAGATGCAGTCCCATGGTAGCCGGTGACCAACGATTGGTTCATACGCCATTTGTTCCTTCAGGATACTGGAGCCCATGTGCACCATTGGTTTGGGGTCCGGTTAAAGCGCCGGACATTCGCTTTTCGTCCTCTCATTTTTGTAAACAACACCCCCGCCACGAGAAGGCAGTGAGTAGGACTTCCCTGGCAGAGGCTATATACGCATGGCCATGTCAGAGCATTTTGAGAGGGAGAGCGGACTCTCCCCACTTTCGGCCGTACCAGGGCATTTGGGGGCGTATTCTGGAAGATATGTATACGAACTGTTTTACTTGTATCAACTACTTTTTTACGGAACTATAATTACTGATTTTATTTCTTCATACCCTCACTTTTTATATAAATATCTCGCTTTATTATCAAGTTAATCTGACAATTTAATTTTTTGTTGATCGAAGATTTTTTATATTTGAGTCGTCATTATACTAAATAAGTTGAAATAATGAAATTACGTGAATATAGACTAATAGACAATATCTTAGTTTAACTTAGTGATGCGTTTGTGCCATCTTTCTTACATAACGTGTTTGGTTAATAAATTCATACGTAAACATCCACAGAATTAATAAGACGCTTTAGTAGTATATTCGGACTAATTAAAAGTACTTTTCTTCATTACAGTGCCATAGATTTCCTTGATGTCACCCTTCAATTCTTTTTTAGATATTCTTTCATGAATTTTATTTTAACACCGAATGAGAAAAGTTTTGTTCGAATTTTCTGAATCATTTGAAAATGACGTTCATGTTCATGTCAAAGAGTGGCTTGAATTTCCTATGAGGCTCACTATTTCAGAGTGTGCTTCTCAACTAGCAAGTGCATATGATATCCCAGATGTCGCTTCTAAAGGTATATCCCTTAAAATTCCCTTGCTAAAAATCTAGTTTTCTATGAAAGATTATCAGATTTTATATCTGAAGAAACTACAAATGACTTTAAAGATCATTATTTAAAGTTGGTAAACAATCTAAAGTCTGATGTATCAAATATAGAAAAAATTTGTTCTGTTTTTAACTCTTCGCATCATAACGTAAGCAGTAGTTAATTAGTAATCCTATCTAATCAGAATTCCACTTCATCAAAACCAGCCAAACTGAACGATCAGGAAGTTTTTTCACATGCTTTCAGTCAGATGATTCATTCGCCTGCAGCACAAGATTTTATTCACTTAGAACAATTATTTGCTCTTGAAGTTGGTTATAAACTTCAAAAACGAGATGATACCCTAAAGGAAATGGATCAAAAGTAATCTTTATTATTTTGTGTGTGTAATTTTATTATTTTTATGTGGAACACAATCCTTAGTCTCCCATATACTTAAGCATACGGATTTCTATTTCCGAGTCCATATCTCTTGTTGTAAGCCGTATTTAAATTGAAATATAGTTATAAAATATTGCGCTCAACTTTTCTGTGTATTAGCAGCATGAATTCACTTTAGGGCACTGGCTGTCTATCAGGATCTAGTTGTGTACTAAGTAATTTAAATCCAAATAAGATAGATAACTGACTTTAGTAACTAGGGTATTTAGGATAGATAGCCTTGATCAACAGTACTGGTACCGTACTTTGAAACCTTGATGTTCAACTATCATTGTGTTGAAATTCATTCTTGCCAGTCAATATGAAGCATATAACTGACCACCACTAGCATCCATTTTTATAATTTTCTTGTTTCAATTAGTTGGAAAGAAGTCATTATGTTAACTATGATTATTAGACGGTTATTCGGTTTATTGAGTTGATATTTCAAATCATGTAATGCAAATAGTAAGCTATTTTCATGGACTAATATTTTATTAAATGAGTACAAGAATAACTATGCTATCTGAATTTATATGAGTTATTGTTCTAATGCTCTAAAAGCACTCAGTTTTACTTTCTGTGATTAGCCATAGATTTAAAACTACCACTGTTTATTGCAAATTCACTGGATTTTTGAAAGTTAACCAGTAATCTACTTGTTACAAACACTATCATTACCTAGAAGTTTCGGATTCAAATGCTCAGTGATTAGAAAGTCCCAAGTTAGAAAAAGAAATCACTTCATATACTTTTTTAGAATTCAACAGATTGCTCAACAGGTATCGATTTGTAATAAAAAGCTTTCATTTTATTTAGTTTCCTTTAAACCAATCAGCTGAATCTTTACATAAATCACTCTCATTGCTCTAAACTTATCATTTATCAGATTTCTAATTCACATTTAAGAAAAGATAGGTTTTCGGATATCGTCAGCCTGAAGAATATGACTATATGTGTAAAACATTTTGAAATACAGCTACAGCGTAGAAGTGTGACTTTATTGATTTTTATCTAATTTGATCTTTCACTTGATTTACTAACCTCTATCCAACCAGATATAATATCAATTATCCTATAAATACGCGAGGCCCATTACTTAAGTCTATAAGCATTCAGGTTTCTGTTTTAAAAAGGTAATAAATAAGTCATTTTTCATGCAAATTGCTTTTATCGTGACATATGCGTGACTCTTCCTTTAAGTAACTTTTCATTTAAAACTAGTAGCCGTTTTCTTTATATTCAAAGAAAAAGTCAACTCAATAAGTATTATAAATAATCAATTGGATAAAAATCCGTATATAATATGTTTACAATGACAGAGACTTTAATACTTCATTTTTCTCAAGGATTAGTAGCCGTGTGACCACTGACGTATGTTGACGATCTAACAATAAATAATTTTGTTCTATTTTAAATCAATTTTCTAGACATATTGATGAAACTGAACGTAGTATACAAAAACGTGGTAGCGAAGTCCCAGAGACCATCACACAACTCCAAGAGGACTATTACCTCAATAGAGAAGTCATTGTAAGTCATTGGGATAGTTGTATAAGTGCATTAAAATGGGAACATCGTCAAGCTCTGAGAACATTTGTTATGTCTTATGAAGGACATATCAATAGTTTACCAACAAATAACGATCGTCCCAATTTAACCCGGATGTTCTTAAAAGATAGGTCAGTGTATGTTTTGTTTAAAAGACTTCAGATAAGTTATTACCGCAAAACTAGATTTTTATTTATATTCGTACCACCAATCTTTTTTTCTTGTATTTGATTTGATAAATGAAAAAAAACGAAATGATATAATAAGCCATACAGTTAGAAACCTATATGCAACCGGCTAACATCAGTCAGTCAGTCAGCTGCAACGTAGGACCAGGCACGTATATGCATCGGTCTAAGTTGCCATACCGCATTAGCACAACAAGATGAACACCGGATTCATAGAAGTAGTTAATTCAGTGGTGGTAATATATCGAAGAAAGATTGCATATAAGGATATAGTACAGACAGAAACAATTAGTTCCTAGAAAGAAAGATATGAAGCGATTTTAATCTCTTAGTTTAAAGGAAGACAGAGTGTGTATACACCGACGCCATTGTGATCGATTCTGAGCCACGTCATATATAATTAGAAAAGATATACACGACTGATCAAGATTTTGTCTCGACATTTTACAATTGACAGTCAGTCGTTTCAGATTGGTCTGCTTATATTTTTAGAGACTGGAACGCAATGGTTTTCACTAGTAACGTGAACCCCAGTTCCTAGCTGCACTTAAATCTCATCCAATTGAAATTTTTTTCACAACATCTACGGCCAAAGTCAGGGCCACAACATCATCTAAACCGAAATATTTTAAATCAGATAATATCATATTCGAGCAATATATATATATATATATATATATATATATATATATATGAACAAATTTTTCTCTCTATAGTACTGTAGTGGCCACGTTTTCCTCCTAACACCCATGCTTTTAATTAGGAATCTACGACCAGTTGTCTGTCGGTCTCTAGTCATCAGTGTTTTATCAACAAACCGTCCTTGGCTGTTATTCAACACCATCGCATTCTTGTTTTTATCTTGAGCCGTGGTTCTTAAGTCGATAACTAACTTAAAGCGATAAAAATTCTGCATCCCTTGACATAGTTGAGATAAATAACTAATGACTTCATACGTGGCATTTCCTGATAATATCATGCAGTATTTTTCATTGGTTACTCGTAACTTACGTTCCAGCAAATGCAGACACATGACACCAACTCTTTTCTCTAAGACTTAAGTATGGTTTTAATATTGCTACAAGAACTTTAATTTTAAAAATATTTACGATAAATGTATACTAACAGTTACGCATTCTTGTTTATGGTTTTTTTATACAGTTCATCTAAAACATTGGATTCCTTATTAAAGAAATCATCTACCATAAATAATCAAGCTATTTCTAAACGGACTGATCATATTCCATTATCAGAAACTTTCACTGTACAATTAGGTCGTCAGTTACGAACAATGTTCAATTTTCGTTTAATTAGATTAGATCCATCTGAATTATTAACAAGTACAAGGTTGAAAGTCCAAGAAAATCAGTTAAGTCTTTTTGTTTAGAATTTTCAAAATAATATGATTTTCATCGTTCATATGTATGACATTATGTGTTGTTTTTTTTTTAAGTTTTTAGCAATTTTTCCGACGAAAAGGTAAGTTTTTTGGGCATCTCTACTACTAATGTGTCATTTTGTCATAGAGACAAGCCTTTCAGTATAAAAATAATTTTTTCTAACGTTTCGTGACATTATGTAGTTCACTTCTACGTCGAATAAATAGGTCTAACGAATGTACACATATTTGAACAGTTTAATGAACAAGTCAGATCAAATTGTCAGTGAATACAAGTGAATATGTGTTAACGCTTGATACGGATACAGAGGGCTCGACTAGCTTTTGCCAACTTTCGTCATTTATAGCGTAGGCGAGAAATCATCTACCAACCAAAGAGTGAGTTTACTGCCTAGCAGTTTGTTCCGTCCTACTTTGTGGCAGTGAAACATGGCCGGTAAGAGTAGAGGATATTCGTAGGTTACTAGTATTCGATCAGAGGTGTCTTCGAAGCATTGCTCGTGTATCCTGGGACCACCAAGTAAGTAATGCAGTTGTTAGGAAACGGGTACTAGGTAAGGATGGCGAATCAATTGATGAAGTAGTGAAACTTCATCAGTTGAGATGGCTGAGATATGTGTTACATATGCCCAACCACCGACTGCCTCGACGTGCGGTGTTTTATGGTGTAGGAGTAGGTTGGAAGAAAGCTAGGGGCAGCCATACGAAAACATGGCACAAATCTATGAAGTCACTGACAAGTGGACTGAGCCACGTTGGTAGGTGTAGACTACCTGGTTGGGGTCAGTGAGACGATAGCAACCGATGGTTGGTGATCTTGAATGACATGGCTCAAAATTGTTTGCAATGGATCAGGTGAATCCACTCTGTGTTCTTCCAAATTCTAATCTTCTGAATTCTTCACGTCCTTTATCTTCTTTCCAAATCTATTCCTCTGGATTATACTTCTTAAATAACATCATCAAACCCTAATGTTTCCGATTACTGTTAATACTCATACTACCTCTACCAATACGGGATTTGAATTGACAATTGTATCTCTGTGCTAATGTGATATGGAAACTCAGACTGATGTACGTACGTACGAAGTTCTACGTCGTTGATGACTGACTGACTGAACGTTTGGTACGATGACAAAAGATTGAGTCTAATAGTTAGTTCTGAAGTGATTGGAGAATGAGTGACCTACAAGCTTATTTCCTTCAATCGCTTATGACATCTTGGTACGTTTATTTTGTGTTCATATTCTGTAAACAAGCATTTTATTTAGTTACATGAAAAAAACCAATTCATTTGGCTAGTGGTCTTGTTTTTGTTTTTTTTTACTTGAAATTATACAATGGCTTAAGTCAGTAATACAGTCTCGTGAGTAACCATCACTCAGCCCGATTATATCATTGCGTCCATCAATCGATTAACATTATATTCGTTGATTTTAACAATTGAAAATCTCTTCAGATCAAGTCACATGAAACCTCCTCCATAACAATGTCCTATCTGTCGAAAAATATTAAACTTTGATATGTACCATCAATATTTACTGGCCTATATGTTGGTGAATGATAAGAAATGTAAGATCTTTCGCATGCGTGAATGATTGTTTGTTTTTGGTGTTGTTGAGTTTCTAGACGGCTTAATTACAGGTTATCCATCATTTTAGTCAACAACATCAGTGCCTATTGTATCATTAAGTAAGTACATCACCTACTTCAACAGCATCAAACTAGTTCATTCTAGTGGTCCTGTTTGTGACCCGGTATCTGCAAAAGGTTTCCTTGTCTTCATTTGGCCGTTTTGTTCGGTTGACATCTGATTGTGTGGCTGATTGACCTTTGTATGAATTGATAGACGAGATCTATATAGATGAGCCTATTAATTGATCTTAATGCCACACTTTTAGAAGTTTTATGGCATTCTTAGAGTTTGCTCGATCCAGAGTGTCTGCATTTTCCCCGTCAAATTCATATCCGTGGTTGTTTATGTTCACTGATATCAGTGATAACAAATCGTGCTGTTTCACTGCTAGTCTGTGTTCGTATACGGGATATCCACTTTGTCCAATGTATTGTTTCTCACAGTTGGTATAATTTATCATATTAACAATCTTGCATTTATCCTTTACTGTTTTGTCTTCTAGTATCCATAAGATATAATAAAGTAATTGCGTTGGTTTGTGAGCGTTTTTATGCATCTGTGGCATTATTCTGGTCACCTTTCATATGATTAGTTCGGTTACACAATGCAGGTTAATTAGCATGCCTTTTCTATTTAAACATAGTAGGATTGAAAATTACATTCAGTGTTTGAACTACTGCTTTTACTTTGTACGTATTAAGATTCTTATAATTATTGTCACTTTTACTTTGTACAGTTTGCTTGACGATGACTGGCTAGCTGAACGTATGAACAATGCTTTAAATATCTATTCAAACAATTTAAATGGTTTAATGATTCTAGTAGATAAACGAATTAATTCTTTCCGTGGAATTAAAAAACGTAAGTTAGGAATTTCTATAACTTGTAATAATAAAGGTTATATACCAAAGAACTGTTAAGATATGTAACTCAATGGTCAGTCATTTGTACTCTTTTAAATTTATTCCAGATTTTTTTATTCGAGTATCTATTTAAGTCTGTTAGCGTGGATGAAATGCATATTGCACACATCAATAAAAGCAACTTACACAAGAGAGTATCCAAAGGGCACAAAGCAAAATAACCTAAAGTCTGTTTTAAAATGTTATAATTAGGTATTAAGTACTTTTACGAGGCTACAACTATACTAATGTCAACGAGTGGAATCTTCAAACGTTGTTCCTTAGTAGAATCATTTTGAAGCATTAACTATTAATTATCATTTTTGGTGTTTATAATTAAACTTTAAGTGACTGAATGTTGTGTAATGTATAGAATTCCTTTTCCTTAATACTTAATTAAATAGTTATTTTTTTGTTGGTTAATAATAAACTGTTGTAAAATCTTTGTATTCACTAATAACCTTCCTCTATCTATAATTATAGATTCCTTGGGATTAAAACACATTCGATTTTTAACAAACAGATCGTTAAATCGAATTCCCATTTCACTTGTTTCTAAATAACCAAACGGTATCCTGTGTGACCTTATAGAGATAATGTATCAGTATAGGGGTTGTGGAGATCATTAAGTTTTTGATTGACATCATGAACCGGTTGATTTTAGACCACCATTGAAAACCTGGAAGCACTGGACGACCATTTTGTCCTATTGTGGAACTCCTCAGCAGTGCGCATCCACGATCCCGTTGGCGGGATTCAAACCCATGGCTTCCAGTCTCGCACGCGAACGCTTAATCTACTGGACCACTGAGTCGGCATCCAATCGTTTTAATGTCTAACATCAACCAATCCACGAAATCGCGCGACCATCTTCCACTGTACTGAGGTAGATATCTGTCTCTATCCGACACGAATTAGCTCCACTGGTAACGTCTTCTCACTAGAACTCCGAGAATTCCCTCACGAAGCTAGTCACTAGTGAGCACATAATAATTATCAGTATCGTGGTTGTGGATATTATTAAGTTTTTGATTGAGATCATGAACCGATTGATGTTAGACATGAAGTTTTGATTTTATTAACTTGTATGTTTATTCTTTATTTTTTCGTTGAAATAGTTTTAGCGGATGCATGTGAGCAGTCATCTGAATTACATTTCCCGGAATTCGGTTCCCAGTTAGAATCTATACAAGAAACAATTAATCGTTTGGGATCACGTCAGTTAACGGAATTAAATGGTGAATCTAAATTAAAAAATAATGATTTATGTAGTGGAATTTCTACAGGTTGGTATATGGTTTTGTCTATTGTTATTCGTGTATACATGAAATTTAATTGGATTTTGCTTAATTGACAGTTAAATGTATCTTCATTTACTCATGGTGTACACAAAAATCATTCAAATTTGTTCCCTTCTCTTGTTTATTTAAATTTCAGAAAACTAGCTACTTTAAATTAGAAGCTGTAGATTTGATAATAGCAAGCAACTATGTAGAATGAAACTCATAGCATTGTTAATGAAGTACTCTCTCGAAATTTTTTCTTCTCATTTATTCCTTTCAGTTGAAGCCATAGAAAAAGGACTACGTGGTGTAAGTTACACTAAGTGTATTTAAAAAAAAAGATAAATATACACACCTCATATTATGGCCTAGATTAATAAAAATATTATTTTCACTTGGTTATGAATTAAACCTTCATGAGTCACTGGTTGAAATTGCTCACTACATACCTATGTCTAGACCGCTATTTGTTTCTTATCCAACAGCATATAACTTATCATAACTTCTTAGTAGACGAGTTTTTTTCGATTACTGCTAGTTACTCCGCTGTTAATGTTGTGACTGCAAAGCAGTGGATAAGCCTGCACTCAAACAAATAAGGTACTTACTTACTTACTTACTTACTTACGCCTGTTACTCCTCGTGAAGGAGCATAGGCCGCTCACCAGCATTCTCCATCCAACCCTGTCCTGGGCAATCCTTTCAAGCTGTTTCCAGTTCTTATTCATCTTTTTCATATCTGCTTCTATTTCCCGACGTAGTGTGTTCTTTGGCCTTCCTCTTTTCCGCTTCCCTTCAGGATTCCAAGTTAGCGCTTGTCTCGTAATGCAGTTTGATGATTTCCTCAATGTATGTCCTATCCATTTCCATCGTCTTTTCCTAATTTCCTCTTCAGCTGGAAGCTGGTTGGTTCTCTCCCACAAAAGGCTGTTGCTGATGGTATCCAGCCAATGGATGTTGAGTATCATGCGTAGACAGCTATTGATAAATACCTGTACCTTCTTGATGGTGGTTGTTGTAGTTCTCCAAGTTTCAGCTCCGTACAGTAGAAGTGACTGCCTTGACGTTGGTATTGAAGATTCTGACTTTGATATTGGTTGAAAGTTGTTTTGAGTTCCATATGTTCTTCAGTTGAAGGAATGCCGCTCTAGCTTTGCCAATCCTCACCTTGACGTCTGCATCTGAACCTCCTTGTTTATCGACGACGCTTCCCAGGTATGTGAAGGATTCCACGTCTTCCAGAGTTTCGCCATCAAGAGTGATTGGATTGCTGTTCTCCGTGTTGTGTTTGAGGACCTTGGTTTTCCCTTTGTGTATGTTGAGGCCTACTGATGCAGAGACTGCTGCTATGCTGGCTGTCTTTATCTGCATTTGTTCGTGTGTATGGGATAGGAGGGCTAGGTCATCTGCGAAGTCCAAATCGTCTAATTGGTTCTGAGCTGTCCATTGTATGCCATGTTTTCCCTCAGATGTCGAGGTCTTCATAATCCAGTCGACCACCAGAAGAAAGAGGAAGGGAGAGAGTAGACAGCCTTGTCTTACTCCGGTCCTTACTTGGAATGCGTCTGTCAGCTGTCCTCCATGCACTACTTTGCACTGTAGTCCATCGTATGAGTTCCGGATAATGTTGACAATCTTCTCAGTAACTCCGTAGTGTCGAAGAAGTTTCCATAACGTCCTCCTATCTACACTGTCAAATGCCTTCTCATAATCAATGAAGTTGATGTAGAGTGACGAGTTCTACTCAATTGATTGTTCGACGATGATCCGTAGTGTCGCAATCTGGTCTGTGCACGACTGGTCCTTACGGAATCCAGCTTGTTGATCTCGAAGTTGAGCGTCAACTGCGTCTTTCATCCTGTTCAGTAACACTCTGTTGAAGACTTTACCTGGTATTGGCAGTAGTGTAATGCCTCTGTAGTTTTCACACTTGCTCAGGTCGCCTTTCTTTGGAATCTTGATGAGGTGTCCTTCTTTCCAATCCATCGGCACTTGTTCCTCCTGCCAAATCTTCTTGAATAGAAGATGAAGCATTCTTGTAGTTACTTCGATGTCTGACTTCAGTGCTTCAGCTGGTATATTGTCGGGTCCTGCTGCTTTCCCGCTCTTGATTTGTCTGACGGCCATTCTGATTTCTTCTGTCGTTGGTGGATTGACATTTATAGGAAGATCTGTGTGTGCTGCTTCGATGTCCGGTGGATTCATTGGAGCCGGTCTGTTTGTTTTAACTGTGTGAAACAAATAAGGTAGATCAAACTTATTAAATATGTAGTGGTTGCCAAACCCAGGCCATGACATCCGTCGTTCACTGTTGGATTGAGCTGTGTCAAGAGGTTCAGACTTCATGGTTATGATTTATAAGCCAATTGTATTTGTGGTTAAAGCTATCACTCAAGATTGGTCGCTACAGTACAAATAATTCAATTCTCTTTCTGTCGGATCGTTGGTGTGATTATTATTTCATACTTAACATTCCATTAGCTTAAATATCTTGACTTTATAACCATTTTATTACTGTAACTTAATCCCATTAAATTTCAATTAATCCCCTATGGGTAACAGTGATTTTTTGTATACATTTGTTCAATGTGTTACACTTTACATCTTTTAAAGTTCTTAGGATCTAATCTTTTAAAAACGCTTGTAAATGTATTGAGATTAAAATACATCAGTATAATCACAACATTACTTTCGCTATTCTACTTTTGTTCCATTCCTCAAACTTAACGGAATGAAATTGTTATTACTTATCTGTCTTAGCTATTCCCACTAGGTATTTCTCACTTTTTTTAGCTTGTCTGTCACTGGACTCTGATGTAATAGCTACATCTTTACCAATTTTTATTTTAGTCTAAGTATCAGTGAATTATTTGCAATATCATCACCAAGTCCAAAGGATGAAACCAAAAACTGAAACCGTTAATGGTTTAAGTTTTAATTTCGTTGGAGCCTACCTAAATTGTATCGTACCATCACTTATTTCATATGACTTCTAACTGTATTTATACGTTGAATATATTTTGTTTATAAATGTGTGATTTTACCAAAAAAAAACACCCATGCAGTTTGACAGTTGTGTTGTTTCCTTTTTTTAGTACCAGTTCATTTCGAGACGTGCTTAAGTAATTCAGCATCGTGAGCAGTTATCAATCAGTTACATCGTGTCATTCCACATTGTCTGTGGATCAGCATTCTAATTTAGAGCTTTAGCAGCCACAAACATGTTCATAACGAAACCTAAAATTGTCCTCCTTAACATACATAGCATATTCTCTACTATTAAATTAGTTAATCGAAAGGAACCTATCTCACAGTCACAAATAAGCCTCCTATCTTTAATATAATAATTGTATCAATTTGTATTTTACACTCCTAGTAGAGTAATAGATTGTCCCCAAATGCCCTGGCACGACCGAGAGTGGGGAGAGTCCGCTCTCCCTCTAGCAATGCTCTCACATGGTCATGCGTATATAGCCTCTGCCAGGGAAGTCCTACTCACCGCCTTCTCGTGGCATTACTGTTGTTTACGAAAATGAGAGGACGAAAAGCGAATGTCCGGCGCTTTAACCGAATCCCTAACCAATGGTGCACATGGGCTTCAGTATCCTGAAGGAACATATGACGTATGAACCAATCGTTGGTCACCGGCTACCATGGGACTGCATCTCCTTACGATGCTCCACTGCCTTGCGGGTCAGATCTTCAGGCCGAAGGCTCGGGGTGTGGCCCCCTAAGAAAACCACCTGCCTCGGTTTGGGCACCCGGGCAGTATCACAGCCCTCACACATATCAATTGAGACCTGTGTGACGCATATATATTTGGTGCCTCCTTGTACCAATATCTGTGTTAAAATAAATAAATAAATGAATTCTACATTATAACTAACCATCCGATATATCGTGACACCATAACTTGACGTCTTTCTTTCTTAAATTAAGTAGTTTTAACTAATTTATATTTTTCTTTAACTTTTTTTGTTTTGTTCTCTAGTTAAATCAAAATCTGACTGTTATGAACCAATTCATGGTGATGTATTAATCACTAAGCATTCTAATTTAATCAGTAGTACCGGTGATAGTATAAATGTTATTTTTCAAGTGGTCATTGATGAAGACTATGAAAGTAATAATAATATACGTATTCCATCTTCATTACACAATGCTATATCAGCTGTACTACGTACTTGTTTCGACTACGATGTTACAACTTTATCCTTGCCGTTATTATTGGTTTCATCAGTATCTGAAGTACGTTGTGTGTGTTTTGTGTCGTGTCACTCATCTGACTGTTTTTGTTACAATCAATAACTTTCTATATTTAATAATAAAAAGATTTGTGGAATTTATTTATTTGAGCCAATATTATATATGATTCCACCACTCAACTGTATTTTCTATAAGTTGACTGTGGTAGTTGGATAGTATCACACAGTATTATTTGTAGTTCATTTTATAGATTGAACAAAAGGTTAACATACCTCACAATAAATCACTACTTTCGTAACTGGTATAAGTTTTAATACATTTGTTATGTGGATAGCAGTGGAGTCCAGGACAAGTATGTCGTCTTACTTGGGACTCATCAGTCCGATATACCTACATCCATTTGTTGCTGCTTACATTAAGACTTGAACTCAGTGCCTAACACCAACAGATTATCCACTAATTTACTAAGTCCAGCTAGCCATTAAAATTTTCACTGACTAAAGATATTTGTAACTTGGGATGATGTAATGTAGTATGGAAACTTAAACTTATGTACATATGTCCTAGGTTGTACGTTTTATTCGACTGACTGACTAGCTGGTATTATGTTACTTAAACATGTAATTGATATTTATAAGTAACTGGTTATTGTTCTACCCTTTAATAACTTCCATCTAAATACTGTTTTTTTTTGTTCAATTTTAATAAAAGAATATGGATAAATCATGGAGAGCTAAACGTGTCGAAACAGTACTTAAAGCTGTTAAAGGTGCATTAATGGAATTGATTACATGGCGTGGTCCCAATTTACGATCTATACAATTTCTCGCGCCTTCATGGATTACAGATGAAGAATTGAATGTATTTCGACAAATTATTTCTAATTCATTCTTACAACCGAATCCATTAATTGTAGTGTAGTGATTATCTTCAATATGTTACCTCTTGATTTATTTTTTTTAACTAATGTAAAAATATGTTGTGTTTTCTGCTTTAATCATTTTCTATATTTTAAATAAAGGCGATTATTTATAGTTTTCATTGTGCAAATAGTTCTCGTCTATTCATACAGATGTACGAAAATAAACAACAGGGTTTTGATAAGTGAAGTTGTAAACGATAACCTCTCAAAACCTCTACGTCGATTAAAAGGGTTAACGATGAAAATTTGCTAAATGTTACTTGTACATAAAATGATCTACACTCCAACGGTTGTGTAATATCCAGTACATTAATAAGTCCTACACTATTTATCCGTTGACAAGCTGAACGTTAAACTGGTGACATTAAACAAAGTCCTCCTAAAATCAGACTCAAACGAACTAAATGTTTGCAATCTTCGTCCAACTAGCACATCTCCTCTGGTTCAACTATACTACGGCAGGTCAGTCATTTGCGTTGACAATCAATAACTGCTGAAATAGAAATTATATAACCTTTCGGCAAAATATGTAACGTAGATATTGTAATTCTAATATTCATCCTACCAAATATCTATCTTCGTCCATATCTCTTAGAACACAGTGACAACGTTTGGATTATATAATAAATAGTTCCAATCTAACAGCTTCAGCTATATGTTTTGTCCTTTTAGTTTGTAGCTGGAATGTCCAATCATAATCATAGCTAATTTTCACATAAAACAGTTAGATTGTATTTTAAGAAGCTTTTTTAAGTATCTGCTGGTCGACTACCCCGTAATAATCTGCAAAGTTACTCTCAAAACAGTTACATCATTGTGATAAATGGACAGTACGAATATCCACCCTTTGATTGCTCATGCGATTCATAAGTGTTCCGTATCTAGTTTTAAGCCAATTTGGGATTTCATTTGCTATAATATACCATAAAAGTGCTAACAAGAAATAACTACCACTCAAGTAAGTAGTGTAGAAATACATATACATACTTACTTTGCTGAGAGTTGTTTCTTAATTAATCTAACCTTATTTCTAATATAAGTTTAACGAGGTCATTACTACTTGTTGATGAATATGATTTTAGTCACTCATAGTTTAATCTAAAGGTTGGTAATCAGTTTGATAATAATTGGTTCGGAATATCTGATTTTTTGTTGTGTTCTGCAATGTTTACTTATCTGTAAAGCAAGAAAAGTGAAGTTACAAAAATCACTGTTAAGTAACCGGGATATTATAACCAAGTCTGAAGTTTCTCTTATATCATAAAAGTATAATCCTGAGGTTGCTTTGTCGTTATTTTTCGAACCTTTTCGAGTAGTTCATAGTACTCCGGACTACACTCTATATCATTTAGGCGACTAAAATGTTTTATGCTAAAGATCCTTAAACTTTTTATATCTATTGTCTTACAATGTGCAGTGGTTTTCAAGTCTCAACGTATAACAATTCTCTTGGATCTGTGTTTGCACGCAAAGTAACAATTCAGTATGCATTTGATCGTCATTTCATAATAAATATAGATTATCATGCAATCGATAGCAACAGCTGGTATATATTGGACTCGAACGTCGAACTAATATATCCATATATTACTCAAGTCTCCAGGTGTCCTTATCTTGTCATCTGAGTACGAAAAAAATAACATTTTCACTAAAGCTACTCCACGTTATTTTCTGTCTTAACTGCTTGATGATAACCAGCTGTAAAGTTCTTAAAATATAACGTGAATTCCCACTAGTTTGAGTGTCGTTATATATAGATAACAGCCTAGAATATGGGACTTTATTGAATGCTTTTTTGTATTAGATATACCACTTTTGTTGGTAGCCTCATACCTCAAATTTCGTTAGCATATTTCATCGTGTTGAGGATCCCTATAAATTGAACTGATTTCAATTTCAGAAATTAGATTTCTAATTCGCTTTTGAAACATTACTAGTTACCATTAAATCACAGAATTTTCTCTGATATTTTAGTTTGTTTAATTATATTACCACTATTAGTTGTGAAATTTAACGAACTATTTACAAGTTGATTAAATAGAGAACTTACTTCACAGAGAATGACGTAAATAATGACCAAAATACCTGTTTTACAAACAGTTTGGGTTATATAGGCTGAAATTTTCGTAAATCTTAACAAATCACCCAACTCAATAATACATCTTAGATTAATAAACTACATCATTCAGACAGGGTTTTTCATATCGTGGTCTCAGATTATGAAGCTAAGTGACACTTGTCTATGTCTCACAATCTGCACCAGTACCCAACACCATTTCAGATACACCTTGATAATGAGTGCCAGCTGAAATGAAACATTGATTCACAGTTTCCGGTCTATTACCTTAAACCACCTTGCATCAAACGCATTTTACATTCCATGAGACTAGTGGCCATATTTCAGAAACTAAACATTACTGAGGCCTAGATAAATATAACTTCGGTCACTAGTCAATGATCAATCAGTGTGCATTATGAACAAATAAATCCTAATTTTCACTGTTAGTAATGAAAAAAAATTATTGAATAAACTTATTAGTTAACATTTACCTAAAGAAAACACTAATAACTTTGACGAATCACATAACAACAACAATACCTTGAAATCCGCTAAAAAACTGTCAAATAAACTACATATTGATCACTGTGATTAATAAATGATATTGAGTAGAGATGATTATCATTATAATGCAAGCTTATGGAAATTTCAACTGATAACTGGACCACGAACTTCCACTTCAATTGAATTATTAATCTTCGGCTTCATTTATATTTAAAATTACTTACGCCTATTACTCCTCGTGGAGGAGCATAAGCCGCTCATTAGCATTCTCCATCCAACCCTGTCCTAAGCAATTCTTTCCAGTTGTTATGAATCCTTTACATTTCTGATTCTATTTCTCAACGAATCACATATCGACAACAATGCCTTGAAATTCGCTAGAAGACTGTCAAATAAATTAGAAAGCTAACTACATATTGGTCACTGTGATTAATTTATAAAAAAATAATTTATCAAATATTGGCATTTATACTTATTTTCTGATAGTAATAAAGTGACTTCTTTTGTGTACCAATAAATATGTTTGTAATATTAAAAAAAATTCTGTCAAAAATGACATAATTAGATGAGAAATAAAAAGGTGAAAATACTGACTTTCCAATGAAGAATATCAACAAAATCTTTGATATCTAGTTCAGGGTGACACGAAAATAATACCTTAATACTTCGATAAATGATGTTATTTTTCTATGGATAAAATCGACATTGGCAATCCTGAGAGTAATATATAAAGTTGCAATCTATTCACATGTGACTATAAGTTTATTCTTTTAATAAAAGAAAGTGTTATCAATCCACTTGGGTTATTTACTTTATATCACAACTGAAAGGAATATAAGAAAACTACCCCTCTCTAGTGCCTTGATTTAGATAAATGATTGCTTTAAGCAACCATCTCCCCATGATTTGTTATTTTAGTAATTTAAGCCAGGAAGTAGATAGATAAATTGCTTTGACAATTCAGAAATCAATTGGGTGTAAAATAAGTTTTCTACAATATTGGATGTTTCTTACTGAGAACTCTTTACTATAATCTAATAAATGATATTGAATACAGATGATTATCAATGTAATCCAAGCTTATGGAAATTTCAACTGATAACTGGACCACGAACTTCCACTTCAATTGAATTATCAATCTTCGGCTTCATTGGTAATTAAACCAAGATGTAATGAACAGTTGCTTTCTGACAGTTCAGTTATAGCTTAGATTTACTTACTTACTTAATTACGCCTGTTACTCCTCGTGAAGGAGTATAGGCCGCTCACTAGCATTCTCCATCCAACCCTGTCCTTGGCAATGCTTTCCAGCTCATTCCAGTTGTTATTCATCCTTTTCATATCTGATTCTATTTCCCGAGGTAATGTGTTCTTTGGCCTTCCACTTTTCTTCTTCCCTTCAGGATTCCAAGTTAGCTCTTGTCTCGTGATGCAGTTTGATGATTTGCGCAGTGTATGCCCTGTAGTGACCTACTTTTATCAACAGAACGCGATTGGTGTAATAGAAACAATTACTATTATAACCAATTGTACCAGTGATTGTTTTACCGTGCTTCTTTGTTTAACCGTACCAAAATACTTACTTTCTTCCGTTGACTGTGACCTTGCACGAATTCGGTTACGCGCAGTAACCCCACTTGTAACCTGGCACGATCTCGGTATTCTTTCGATACCACGAGGTCGCCAACAAATACATCTCGACTACAGCCATCAACTGCATTCTGATATTTGACTCACGGTTAACTAGCACGTAGTCTTCTTGTAGTGGTGATCATAGTCAAATGCGACTAGACGCCACACCACAGCCCTATCCGTTTCCATCGTCTTTTCTTAATTTCCTCCTCAGCTGGAAGCTGGTTGGTTCTCTCCTAAAAAAAACGGTTTCTGATGGTATCCAGCCAATGGATGTTGAGTATCTTGCGTAGACTACTATTTATAAATACTTGTACCTTCTTGATGGTGGTTGTTATAGTTCTCCGCCTTTCAGCTCCGTACAGTAGAACTGCCTTGACGTTCGTATTGAAGATTCTGACTTTGATATTGGTTGAAAGTTGTTTTGAGTTCCATATGTTCTTCAATTGTAGGAATGCGACCCTTGCTTTGCCAATCCTTGCCTTTACGTCTGCATCTGATCCTCCATGGTCATCGATGATGCTTCGCAGGTACGTGAAGGATTCCACCTCTACCAGAGTTTCGCCATCAAGTGTGATTGGATTGCTGTTCTCTGTGTTGTATTTGAGGACCTTGGTTTTCCCTTTGTGTATGTTGAGGCCTACTGATGCAGAGACTGCTGCTATGCTGGCTGTCTTTATCTGCATTTGTTCGTGTGTATGGGATAGGAGGGCTAGGTCATCTGCGAAGTCCAAATCGTCTAATTGGTTCTGAGCTGTCCATTGTATGCCATGTTTTCCCTCAGATGTCGAGGTCTTCATAATCCAGTCGATCACCAGAAGAAAGAGGAAGGGAGAGAGTAGACAGCCTTGTCTGACTCCGGTCCTTACTTGGAATGCGTCTGTCAGCTGTCCTCCATGCACTACTTTGCACTGTAGTCCATCGTATGAGTTCCGGATAATGTTGACAATCTTCTCAGTAACTCCGTAGTGTCGAGGAAGTTTCCATAATGTTTTCCCATCTACACCATCAAACGCTTTTTTATAAATAATGAAGTTGATGTATAGTGACGAGTTCCACTCGAATGATTGTCGTTAAAATAACTTACAAATTCATTATAAATATGAATGATCTTCAATAGATTTATGTAAAAAAAAATATAGAAATAATTATTCATATTATTAGTAATATTATAGACATCAGTAGTATAAACAATATTATATGCATCCATTCGAAAAAAAAGAGGAGAAAAATTGCAAACAAACAAACACATTTTCATCTAAAATTATCTTTCTTTCTTTCTTTCTTTCTTTCTTTTTCAATGATTTATTAATAAAGTCATAGATACTAAAAACAGAATAATCAATAAGATTCAAAAATCATAATTTAATTCGCAATTATTCAACATAATTCAACTTTATATAGAATAAAAATTGTTGACTTAAAAATATGAACACATGCATTTAGATTTCAGTTTAGAAATTGCATTTTGTGAATTATTAATGTGAAAATGTAAATCACAAAAAGCTAATTCTATTAATAATAGTTAGTAATATTTCTTCTCATTATATTGTTTAACCATATGAATGCTGATATATATATATATATATATAAAGTTAGATAGATAGATGAACTTCACGGGAAGAACAACGAATATTATGATGAAGAAGACAGGTGAATGATTAAGACGAAAGGTGTATTAGTTTGAATAAACGAAATATCCAAGAATACTGTTATTTTATATTCATATATACGTCAACGTAAACGTTTAAATGAAAATATATGCATATATATATGTTAAACATTTGACGAAACTGCTCTTTACTTATATATGTATATATTTATAAGGAGTTAAAAAGAAACAAATGAAATTTTAAAAAAGAACAATCGTAAAAGTAATGAAATTTTGAATAGTACATTATACTACTCATAAACAAGTAAGTAAGTAATGAGTTAACCAGATAAATATTCACATATAGTTATGTTTTTGTGATTGTGGACTAGTAATAAATGAATCCATTGTTGTATTGTATTCCAATATTTCATTTCGTTCATGAATTTCTATATGAAACAAATCAGAAAAATAAAATGATGTAAAATTCTTTAACAAAATTAATATAACACTTAATCAATATATAGTTTAAATGGTTTCTCAGAATTGATTAATCATTGATTATTAACTAGTGTTATGTTTCTTTAGTCTTTGTGTAACGATCGAATTCGACTGATGAAGTGTAATCACCAATCAATATGACTCAACATCACATACATCATGTTAAGATATCAAAAGTTTACCACCGGGTTATTCAGGTATTATCTAAAAGTATGAATTCGGAGACACATGTTTGAAGACCACAAAGAATATCAGTTTCTTTAAGATTTCAGTTGTTCCACTCCATCTGATAAGTTCCAAATAGCATGAAACCTGAGTAAATAGTTTCCTGTCGACTACTTATAACCACTTAACATCTCAATATAAGTGTATTCTTAGATAGGTCTAACTATAATCAATAAAAGTAAGGTAGTATGATAATTACAAGTAAATCGTAACTTTTATATAATACTAGATTCTTGCCTGAAATATTATCGGGGTTTGTTAGGGTTTTGTTACTTCGAAAATTAATCAAATTTTAAAGAAAGATATTTCAATTATGAAAATATGAAGAATAAATAAATGTCAGTGTTTACGAAATGTCATAACCTGACAATAATTATCATATTATAACCGGTTCATAAATAGAATCTAATCTCCCATAGGGATTAACCATAGTCGAAATAACTTTAAAACCAAATTAAATAATTGAAGTTAGAAACATTCCTTATAGAATATCTCTTATAGATACGCCAATTACAATCTAGGATAGTCTGTTATTTAATATCACATATCCAAAGAATTAGTTTTCATTTACCTATATGAGGTCATCTTCATTTTTACAGAAGAGCTCACCGGTGTACCAACTGATGACTTCAATTTTACTTAAACTATATATTGACCAGTTTCTCTAGGTGTATACAATCCACATACAAAAACAATCTATATATTCATCACTGCAAAATTATGAAATAATGAGCTCAACGCGATATCACAACCGATTAACAACTAGTAATACCGTATATAGTGTATTGTATTGTTAGATAAATGAATCAGTTTTAAATGTTTTGAATATTGTTAACTTAGAACTATTATGTCATATAAAAATGTACTTGGTTACATGATTTAATAGCATTTCATAAATATGTTACATGGGTCATTCGAAGTTCAATACATGGAAATGTTATAATAATAATCTCTAACGTTAAGTCACAATGAAACTTGTTTTTATGAACATTACTTGAAATTAAATTGGTTTAAAATATACAGTACTATGAATAAGTTTTTTAATCATTCATACGCATAATAAAATCATTGGATTTTCAATATGTTCCGTTAAGTATGGGGATTGTAGTATGGATATTTTTTAATATTAGTGAAATTATAGTCTCTATTTTGATGTCAGTCAATCATGTAGAAGGATGGTATTTTAACTAGACTTCTTCAAACTTGTGAGATAGTAACTCACCGATGACAATTGTGGATGTGTAGCTCAATTCCGTGAATTAGTTAAGGTTAGACATTAACATCATTGAATACCGGCTCAGTAGTTTAGAAGATAAGCGTTCGCGTGTGAGAGTGATAAGTCCTGTGTTTGAATCTCACAAGGCGTGATCGTGGATGAGTACTGCTGAGGACCCCCACAATAGGACGAAACGACCATCTAGTTCCTTCAGGTTTTCCATGGTGGTTTAGCTTCAATTAACGCATGATCTCAACTATTGAAATTATAAATAATTTGTTTGAAATTTTACTCGATCAAACTATTTATGTAAATTGAAGTTATCTATTAAATATCTATAAAGTTTGTGTAATTTTCATTCTTTAGTCTAATCGAAAAATCTAGTGCTTAATGATTTTTGCATTCATCCACTCGTGAAAAATTGTAATTATCAGTCAATATGAACTAGTTATGAGAGGGGGTTTTGTGAATATTATAGTAATTTCAATGGTTGAGATCATGAGTCAATTGAAGCTAAACCATCATGGAAAACCTGGAAGCATTTGACGGCAGTCTCATTCTATTGTGTGACTCCTCAACAGTGCGCATCCATGATCCCACCTCACGAGATCCGAACCCAGGACGTACCAGTCTTGCGCGCGAGCGACTAACCACTAGACCACTGAACTGGCCAGCATCCAACGGTGTTGGTGTTAACATTTATCAAAAGTTATTACATGACGTAGTTTAAACCTAAGTTTGACGAATATTCATTAATTGTCGATTAATTATACAACTTATGTATCGTATCAAATCACCATATAATGGGAATAAATTTATAACTGGGGCTAACATGTGTCTCGAGTGTTTAACTCAAATCTTCAGGCCAACTAGTTACTACAGTTTAAGATTTATTATTTTTCATAATGACTAATGAATGAAATATTCAAATATCACTGATCATCAAATCAGACATTGACCTGACACTTAAATTCCTCCCTCAAGAATATTGAACATTCAAAGTATTAAATCATGGGAGATGATAAACTGAAAAAAGATTTGTAATGACAAATACAAATCGCTTATTTACAAAAAAATTTAGTTGAGATCATGAGTCAATTGGAGTTAGACTACCATGGAAAACATGGACGCAGTGGATAGCCGTTTCCTCCTAGTATGAGACTACTCAACAGTGCTCGCTGGATTCGAACACAGGACGTATTGGTCTCGAGCGCGAATGTTTAACATCAAGACCACTGTGCCGGCATCCAATGGTATTCATGCTTAACTTTAACAAATCCACGAAATTGAGTAACACATCCACTATTGTTTTCAGTGAGTTACTATCTCACAACAGACCCGGTTGAACTCCACTGGTCACTGCTTCTCACTAGAACTCCAGAAAATACCTCTTGAAGCCAGTCATTAGTGAGCATATGTTGATTAATATCAGAAAAGGTTTTGTGGATGCGCACTGCTGAAGAGTCCCACACTAGGGCGAAACGGTTGTCCAATGCTTCCAGGTTTTCCATGGTAGTCAGGCTTCAACTGATTCATTATCTCAACCATTGAAACTAGTTATCACTTAAAAATTACTCGTTAATTACTCAAAGCATCAACACATTCAACGTAAGTTACAAAGTTGCATAAAAAATATTCATCAATATGATTTTACATTTCTAAATTAGAATATAATTAATTATTAAGTAATGTAATTTTAATAGTTGAGATCATAAGTCAATTGGAGCTAGATCACCATGGAAAACCTGAAAGCACTGGAAGGTCGTTTTTCCAGGTTTTTCATGATGATCTATCTTCAATTGTCTCATGATCTCAACTAATGAAATGACCCATTCTGATATTAAATTATGTATTAATTTACCTTCATTTTTATTTTGATTATTTTCAATTCGTGGACATTTAGAATGACATGAATCTTCCATATGAATATCAATATCATTATCAAGTGAACTTATTGAATAATTTATTCGATTTGATTCATCGGATTTTGTTAAATTAGTATGTTGTATGTTTGATATATTGTTTGGATCAATTAATTGTGTATTACTTTTAGATGATGGAGATAATAATGATCTTGTGTATAGAGTATTATCATGTCCTTGAAATCTTTCAAGTATTCTTCTTGTAGGACCATTGAAATCGTTAACAGCTGTACTATTATTATTAGTAGTATTACAAGAATTAGTATTTATTTGAGAAATACTAAAAATCTCATTAGTATATAAATTGGATTCTATTGTATTTGAAGGAATATCTGTATGATCACACTCTTTTTGATTAAACATCTGGGTTCGTTTTACAGATGTATCACATGGCCAACATACATGTTCATTAGACCAACGTACATCAAGATCATTATTTATTTGTTCACTATTATGATTTAGTAAACTCAATTCTTTTGTATTTAACAATAAACCCTGAGAATGTTGTATTAGATTGAAGTTATTTTCATATAAATTGTGATGGTTTATTTTTATTGGAGTTGAATGTGAGCCACTTATTTGTGGATCTTTTTCTCTATTATAATATGTTGAATAATCTATTTCTATGTCTTCATGATGTTGAGTATTATTACTTATATTCACTGAGCCAATATATGCGTCGGAAATAGTAGGTTTATAAAGTGAAGAAACAGTTGTAGGATTTGAGTTTGGTATACATGGTAACGTTTTATGAATCATAGTTTGGTAAATTGGAGGCAATTGTTGACTAACCGAAATATTACCATTATTGTTTCTTAGATGTTCTGATGAGTTCATAAAACTGTATGGTGAAGGATCTAAATCTCCTGAGTTTGTTCTAGAAGCATGTATATTTTCTGTAAGTTGGGTTGTAATTGTTGGAATTTCCATTGGTGAACTAGATAGATTTATCCCAAAAGAATCTGACTGTGTACGAAATACGTTATCAAATGAAACTGAAGCTGGTGTACTGGATCCATGTATTTGTCCATTTAAAGTAGTTGTAGTACGATTACAGAAAACACTGTCAATGGAAGATGACGAAGATGATGGTCCAACCGCTTCTAGTTCTATACGCTTAACTGATGTTGAATTTGTTATATTCAAATTTGATGAAATTGACAATCCGTTAGAAAGGGGTTGAAGTTTAGAAACAGTATTTATACTATCATAATTCATACCACGAGTATTTGCTGAATTCGGTATAAAAAATCGTGTCATCTCTTTAGTTAATAATAAATCATGACTCATATTTCCTAAATTAAAACTATCAAAAGGTGTTGTGGAAATTTTATGTATTGTATTATCATGAGTTATTTGTGAATAATTATTTCCTGATGAAATATTCACTGCAACTGCTGCCGCTACTGCGGCAGCGGCAGCAGCAGCTGCTGCTGATGCACATTTTCTTCGAAAACCTCTTGGTCGTCTTCTTGATGCACCATCCTGAAACATAAATTCTGCTGCTGGATCAATAGTCCAGTAATGACCTTTTCCAGGACGACCCATACCTAAGTAACATTATAAACATTTATAGCACATTGAACACAAAAACATATAATGAAATATTTAACGGAACATAATTAAGTGATTTTCTTTTAAAATGACTGTAATATCATTAATATTTAGAATTTCTCAATGACCTCACTAGGAGATAAAATTCTTTTTGTTGAAAAGCTTAAATAATTCCATTGAATCTTTTGTAAAATGGATTATAAATCAGTACATCTATATACAGGAGTTCAGAAGAATAATAAATATCAAACCACCACTCTCATCCTGGAGATAAAATACAAGACAATTGTTATGTTCTATATAAAAAATTAATTAAATTTACAAATAGTCTAAAAGTTAGTTGATCTTTGGAAACTTTAAAGATCCTAGATCTTTTTCTAAGTAGGCTCTCAAATACCGAGCTACTGATAAATCACATTACTGCGACGACACAATAATTAAATCTCATTAGTATGGGGTTGTGGTGGTAGTGGTCTAACATTTATCGGTTCATGATTTCAATCAAAAAACTTAATAATCTCCTCAATCCCATACTAATAATTATTATATGCTCATTAGTGACTAGATTCGTGAGATATTTCCTGGAGTTCTAGTAAGTAGCTATGACTAGTGTAGATAATCTATATCAGGTAAAGACGGGTATCTACCTCAGTACAATGGAAAGATGATCGCGCAATATCGTTGATTGGTTGAAGTTAAACCTTCACACCATTGAATACTGGCTCAGTGGTCTAGAGATAAAGTGTTCACTCGCAAGACTGAAGGCACTGGATTCAAGGAGTCTCATATTAGGACGAAAAGGTTGTACCGTGCTTCCAGGTTTCCAATGTTATTCTATCATCAATCGGTACATGAGATCAATCAACAAAACAAAATTAAATTTTACATTAAAAGATCATGTGAATTTCATGAGAATTTTATATTTAACTATCTATGATTCTCCACTCTTACATTTCACTCAATAGTTACGCCTATATATATATATATATATATATATATATATATATATATATATATATATATACTGGGACGCTCTATCAACTAGATAGGAAATTCACAAACCATGTATATATAATCTGATCATAAATAAAGACCATTTCAATTCATTGAATCACTACAATAATTATAAACTTATTTATTTATTTATTTTTAAAGTCTTAAACTAATACCTATTTGATAACAAATACCCTATTAAGTAATTGTCATAATTTGATTGTATAAATTACAATGAATATCATGTATTGTCGTAATGAATTATTGATATAATTACATATGATTTATGGTATCTTCAGTATATATATATATATATATATATATATATATATATATATATATATATATATAAGAAAATGTAAAAATTGCAAATACATATACAATGTACTTATTACCTTTGATGTGTGATAACAATCATTAATATAAGGAATGGTTCATAATATTTTAGTCGGATTTTTATAGTGTGAAAATATGTTACATTCAATTATCATATTTAGATTATTAGAGAAAGGTTCAAAATGTATATTAAATAGATGTATAATTATGAAATTTTTCTAAAAAATGTCTATTCAATAATATAATTTTGGAAACCTTTTTTCAGAATATAAACAAGGTTGATTAATGTATTAACAATAAAAAAACCTTGAATAGTTGAGATCATGAACTGATTGATGTTAGATCATCATTGAAAACCTAGAAGTACTGGGTGACCATTTTGTTCTATTGTGGGATTCCACAGCAGTGCATATCTACCATCCCGTCTCGTGAGATTCGAACACAGGACCTATCAGTCTCGTAGATGCGCATTGCTGAGGAGTCCCACAATGGAACGAAACAGTTATCCAATGCTTCAAGGTTTTTCATGGTCTAACTTCTATTGACTCATGATCACAACTATTGAAATTAGTACAATTTTCGCAAAAGTCCTCTCTGATTATAATCAACATATGCTCACTAATGACTGGCTCCAAGAAGTATTTTCTGGAGTTCTAGTGAGAAGCAGTGATCAGTGGAGTTCAACCGGGTCTGTTGTGAGATAGTAACTCACTGAAAACAATAGTGGATATGTTACTCAATTTGGTAGATTAGTTGAAGTTAGACACCAACACCATTGGATGCTGGCCAGTTCAGTGGTCTAGTGGTTAGTCGCTCGCGCGCAAGACTGGTACGTCCTGGGTTCGGATCTCGTGAGGTGGGATCATGGATGCGCACTGTTGAGGAGTCACACAATAGAATGAGACTGCCGTCAAATGCTTCCAGGTTTTCCATGATGGTTTAGCTTCAATTGACTCATGATCTCAACCATTGAAATTACTATAATATCCACAAAATCCCTTCTGATACGAATACAAAAAATTTTTTTTTGTTTATTTACTCTACTAATTCATTCATTTTTAATGATATGTCATGTCGATCAATGAAGTAATTTGTAAATGTAATATGTTTAATAAAATATAAAAAGTAAATTTGTGAAAGCTTTTTATCGAATATCAATTATGGTTAACTTCAATGTTTTCAATGTTCATTATGTATGTTGCATTCTAATATTTTCAGCTATTTTTTTCCTTCATTTATTCCAAGACTGTAGTATATTAATATGTGATTAAACAACATTATTATTTATCAATCTGGCATTTCAACCTAAGCCATACTGGCATAATCAAATTGGATATATGTGGATAACAACTGATGTCTTTTAGCAAAGTTATTTTCTACGTGATAGTGTTATTGACCTTATGCATAACTCTTCACCTCTACTGGGACTTGGGATCGGCAGTAACTTTAGAAGAGCTACAAGTGTAATCTATTCTTTGGTGAAAAAATCATCCACATACATAGCTATTTCATTAAATGAACGAAAAAGTGGTCAAAAATAGTGGATAAAACATACATACTGATCAATAAATGTGTTCTGGATTACCTCAGCATTTCTACCGCTACTAAGAAAGAATTAATAATACTACTAATTATCATTATTGGGGTTGCAAAGATTATTAAGTTTTTGATTGAGATCATGAATCGACTGATGTTAGACCACCGTTGGAAACCTGGAAGCACTGGACGGCCGTTTCGTCCTAGTATGGGACTCCTCAGCAGTGCGCATCTACGATCCCGCGAGCGAGATTCGAACCCAGGGCCTTCAGTCTCGCACGCGAACGCTTAACCTACTCGACCAATTCATGCAATTTTGTGGGCCGGTTGATGTTAGACACTAACACCATTGGATGCCGGCTCAGTGGTCGAGTAGGTTAAGCGTTCGCGCGCGAGACTGAAGGCCCTGGATTTGAATCTCGCTCGCAGGATCGTAGATGCGCACTGCTGAGGAGTCCCATACTAGGACGAAACGGTCGTCCAGTGCTTCCAGATTTCCAACGGTGGTCTAACATCAGTCAATTCATGATCTCAATCAAATACTACTAATAACTGATTATAGTCGGTGGACTTTTTGTTTAAATAAGCATATCGTAAGGTGAAAACATTTATGTGTATATCTTTCCTAAATACATAGATTTATTACAGAGTATACAAATGAATAGAATTGTACAATATTCTAAAACTCACGTTCACATCTTGTTTTTGTGATAAATGAATTTCATTTTCTTCTTCTCCTAGTTTTTCTCTTTTTCTCATTTATACATCTTAATTATTGCTATTAATGGTATTGTCGGTTTGTACAAATGTTCCTGTTTACATTTTTTTAATAGTTGAGATCATGAGTCAATTGAATCGAAACCACCATGAAAGGCCTATTAGCACTGGATAGCCGTTTCGTCCTACTGTGGGACTCTTCGGCAGCACACATCCATGATCCCGTCTAGTGATATTCGAATCCAGGATCTATCTTATCTATTAAACCACTGAGCCGGTATTCAATGATATTAATGTCTAACTTTAACTAATCCACAAAATTGAGCGATATATCCACCATTGTCTTTAGTGAGTTACTACCTCTAAGTTTATAACTGATAAAACATTAAAGTAACCATTTAATTACTTGATCTTAATGTGCATTCGAATGAAGCATAAATAAAGTAGTGAAAAGAAAAAAATGGGTACGTAATATGAAACTGTATCATATTTGATATAGTTTTATAAATTTATCAATCATGTTACTAGAATGATGAGTAAATTGAATGATGATGGTCGACATTATGAAAGTGAAACTGTTACTTGCCTATGTCATTGGATGTTAACTGAACCATATTGAGTATTGAATAAAGTTAAAAAATGTAAATTAATAAACTCTGACTAAATAAATGATTAATATGGTACACAACAAAAGATTTGAATGTTATTTAAAGTCCTTTACGTCAACTTTTGAATGATTTACGGTTACGAAATTTCAAACAAAAAAAACGGCTGGTCAGTATCCGTTCAGTTTTAAAAGTTCTTTATCTTCCTATCATACAGTAATGGAAACTATTTTGAACGTTAACAAATTTTTAAACTGTAATCGTTACAGATTCATGTCAGTCAGGATACTATTACAAATCGGTGGGCACTAAACAGATATCTTTTCCTGATAAAAGATTATTCACGACACAAATAAGGATCCGATCCAAAACCTACAGGTTCTGTGATAAATCCTCGACCAGTAGGACCATTGACTCGATATCCAGTGATATAGTTGCAAATTCAATCGGTATGGTATATATCTCAACTATTATCTAATACCACTGGTCACAGCTGTTTCACTCAAGATACGTCTAAACTCCATCAGTCACAACTACTTGCAAGGACTTCAAGGACATCTTGACATAGGTTACCCATGGAATGACTTAGATTTTAGTGGAAGCTATTTTACAGAGATTGATTTTATACACAGGTTGCATTTGTCAAATGGTACGACTAGTTCTAGTGATATCCGTAATAACTGAAGCTCCTGGGTTTGACTCATACCTAATTCGTCTGCGTACGATACAGTAACTTCAAAAAAAGACTTTCATTTCAATCACTGTTTTTTTAAACAGAAAAGTTAATATACACTTACCTTTTGGTAATTTAATAAAAACTTCATTTAATGATAAATTATGTCGAACTGAATTTTTCCATCCAGTATACTGTCCACGAAAGAATGGAAATTGTGTATGAAGATATTGATAGATTTCGCTTAATGTACATCGTTTTGATGGAGATGCTTTGATAGCCATTGCAATTAATGCAATATAAGAATATGGTGGTTTTTCTGATCGTCTACCAGCTATAAAAAAAGAAGGAACGAAAAATAGATAAGTTAAATATTTAATACATGTAACACATATAATGCATTTTTTTAAACAGAATGAAATCATTTTGATATTAAACATTTTTTATCAATAATATGATCGAGATAATGATTTGATCTTTAGTTAAACCTTCAATTATTAGTTAAAATAAAATTTCAAACCAATGATATCAGATTAATTTATAATTCATCTTTTAAAATATTTCCAAAAATATCTTAACTCAAGTCAATTTATGACGAATATTGTCTACAAATTTTATTAATCTTCATAAAGTCCCTTTGTTGAATTTTATAGTTGAATTAATGAGTCAATTCAAGCTAGACCAGTATGGAAAAGCTCTTAGCACTGGATAGCAATGTCGTCCTATGGTGAGACTCCTCAACAGTGTGAATTCACGATCCCGCTTAGTGAGATTCGAACCCAGGACCAGTAAGACCACTAAACCACTGAGCTGTCCAGCATCCAACGGTTTTAATGAATATCTTCAACCAATCTCACAACAGACCCAGTTGAACTCCACAGATCAATGTTACTCACTAGAACTCCAGGAAATATCTCTTGAAGTCAGTCACTAGTTAGCATACGATGCCAGTTCAGTAGTCTAGATGTTAAGTGTTTGCGCGCAAATCTGTTAGATCTTGGGTTTGAATCTCGTGGGGGCGGGATCGTGGATACACGCTGCAGAGGATCACCATACTAGAACGAAGCGGTCGTCCAATTCTTTCAGGTTTTCTATATTAGTCTAGCTTCAATTGACTCATAAATTCAACTATAAACTTGTTAAAATCTCGACAAAACCCTTTCTAACATAAAATTGTTGATATATTTAACTTTTGTTTGAGATTAATTATTTCCTAAATCATTTTTACTAGATGTCTTTTATTTTCATTCTATTATTGGATTGAAATCATCACATTTATACTTTTTTGACGAAACCTAAAGTAGTACTTTATATATATGAAGATTTTAAAAAAAGAGTATCTATTAAATTAAACAATCACTGTCTTTCTATTATATTCAGTAAACTAACTCCTTTGAAAGATGAAACATTTAAGCGTTAACCTTGTTATACTTAATTATGTATAACTAAATAAAGATACTTCAAATAATTTAAAAGTAAACATTATTTATTCTAATAAATAATGTTTCCTTTAAACTGGATTGACATACACTAGACATAGACAGAAAAAGGAAACAACAACAACAATGAGATAAAAAGGGAGTATCCATAAAACTAAGTAAAATGATATTAATTGTAATGTATAGAATGTTTGTTTATTGAAGATAACAAGTTATTCATTTCCTGAATTGTGTTATAGGTATGTCTGTCAAAAAATAAACTATTCTCGAATAATATTAAAATAATAATAATAGTAATAGTAAATTATTATTATTATATACGAACAGTTGAACTACAAAATGAACTGCTTGTACTTTTTTTTAGGATTGACCGGAAATCCTACAATTTGTTCATGTATTCATCAATTGTTTGCTTCTTTATCTTTTCTTTTTTTTTTGGTTAATCACTTACCCATTTTCTCACTTATGTATTTTTCTTCTTGAATATGTACAGATAGAAAAGGATATATATATATATATATATATATATATCAGTTTGATGCTAAAAGATTTTGTTTATATAAAGTCTACAAAAATATGTATACAGTTGATATGATAGATCATATGACTATTATTGAAAAATGTAAACAAACTGTTAGAATTATGTCTTGTACAATTATAGATGGCATATATATATATATATATCGTCGCCTTTGATCAAAGCAAAAGTTTATGTTTCTGAATTAATATAGGTAAAGTACACTAGATTTTACAATAATTTGTAAGTACTATGCTTGATTTTTTTATATCTTTCACTAATAATGATAGCAAGCATCTGAGTAATGATGATGGATGTTCCAGATGCTGTGTTATCGTCTGTTGTTTTTTTTTTTGATGGACACTGAGAAATTATTATTAATTTTAGATTCTGTGTTTATCTGCTTAATCTACATTGTCTGATTGTTTGTTTTTCATATCTATTTCTTCTCTTTTTTCAAAAAGACATACAGCTTATTCAAAATTGATTGATCACTAGGTGATGATCAATGTCATGTGTGTCAAGTCCTTCTTAGTGAAGATCGAATGCTATCGACCAAGTTGCAATGTGGCCATTAGTCTAGGTGACTCGACATTGCGTGCACTATGTTGAGATTAGATGATGGTTGGAGGTAGTCGACAGGAAACCCTAAACCCGGGTTTCGTGCTACTTGGTTACTTGGTCGATAGCATTTGATCTACATCAAGAAAGACTTGACACACATGACACTGATCACCATCCAGTGATCAATCAATTGTGATTATATCTCAGTCCTACAAGAGGTCGGTCACGTTCCGGATAACCCAGTGGTAACGTCTCTGACTATGAAGCTGGGTGACACGGGATCAAAACCGTCAGGAAGCACCAGTTCCCTCAAGATTACAGGTACACCTTGCTGAAGAGTGCCAAGTAGCACGAAACTCGGGTCCATGGTTTCCTGTCGACTACCTCCAACCACCATCTAGTACAGCTTATTAAATATGTCAGAATAATTTGTAGGAATCGTCATTTATTTAAAAAAAAGGAATTATTCCATCATTTTTTCTTTACTTTAGTATTGTAATTCGTAGTGATTGATTTCAACATTGACTTTTTGAAGAACATTCACAGAGTATTCATACTTTAAATCACCTAAGAGCTCGAACTCAGGAATTAAAACCACCTAAACACTTTGCTCACTTTATATAAGTAAAGAAGTATTTATTAATTAAAAATTTTACATTTTGTCGCACTATTTATAAAATTTTATAGACTGTTAAACAATTTGAGGGAAGATATTTTCTAACTTAAACATTAGCTGTTAGACGGGTTTGAAATAACTAAAATAATGAATCATTTTCCACCATATCATTCTCATTTAATTGTTTATCAGTAGGACAAACTGAAATTGTAGTGAACAAGAACATAAGTAGGGACAACCGAATGTAATTAAACATATAATTACAGAATATCTCACTAAAATCTGAGAGGCAAACAGTCAATACTTAATTTGCAAAATATCAATCTATTATCTCAAATTTGACTGTTTCTTTTCTGAATATCAATCCATTGTCTCAGATTTCATTGTTTCTGCATTTTTATTGCAATTGCTTTCTGTTCTCTATTTTTCCTTTTCGACCTTCTACTGAAATATATTCTGTTCCTGATTATTGTTATATACCACTTATGTGTATATAACTAGCGCATACCATAAAATGACCAGTGAATCAAAGTCAACTCTTTAGTTATATAGCTTAAGTAATAACACAACAACTAATATATGTGTTATCAATGAACGATAACATTCCACAGAATTATTTCAAGAGGCAAGAAACTAAACTTTTCCAAAAATCCTATCCAATTAAATGATATTTTTTAATTGATTAGGTGTAAAACGATAAGAGGATCAGTTAGTGAATTCATTCCTCCTTATAATTTTAATAGATGTTAAAATCTAATCCGACAGTATATTTCCTTTCCTGTAATCGTAAGCATTATACAATATGTTTAGTCTAATTTGAAAAACAAAAAGCAATTTGTTTGATAACACAAACAAACAACATATTAAATCGCCAAAATTTTGGTTGCTCGAATCTGACAGTCTAATCTAAAATATAATACTGTTTATGTTATGATAATTTGATTGGGTGACATTATAAATAAGTCTATTATTTTCAACAACAAACAATCCATATATACAGGGAGAATGTATGATGAAAAAATGTGGGATATATTAAGTTTCTTTTAATCACTATGAGAAATAAGTGGGTCGAATAAAAAATAAATGGAATATTCAGTGATGCATTATAAAATATAAGTCAACAAAAAGAATTGACATTTGCATAATTTATGTACAGATTCTGTTTTAGTAGTTAGCATTTATTTGGAATAAATCAATATATTTGAATCAATCAGTAAATAACTCCTGGTTCCCATAATAGAAACTTATTTCCAATGGTTATAGACAGAAAATGATGAATGAATAATTTACTAAATAAATATACGTAGTAAATTTTGATGGAGTTTTGTTAAACTTCTGATAGAAGTCTAATGTTTGTACTGATGATGTTATTCAGAAGAAAGATGAAAGCTCTACGACTAAACCATCCAACTCAGAAAACAAAACTCCATCGAAATTATCTACCTGAGTTACAAATCTTCTCCACCATACATAGCAAAAATTAACTATGGTTTTCGTTCACCATCATAATTGTTTGTTGATTCAAAAGATTGTTAATATTTTTAAGGCCGTGTTCAAGTATTTTATAGACATTCTGTGCTGTGAAAAATTCACACTATTCTAATATATATATATATATATATATATATATATATATATCATGTAGGGTTACATGAAAATAGTATATCCCACCTGGATACACTTTATGATCAGTTGTATTTAATATTGAAGTAATTTTGAGTAAAAAAATAAGGAAAAATACTATACTGTTATGTAGTCATTATTTCATTCTAACCATTAAATCTATCATTTTTTTATTATTCAGTGATTTTTGAGCTTACTTCAATCGTTTTAATGGTCTAATTACTGTTGAGTCAGCTTTACGCTTCTTCATCCAAAAAAGTCCAATAAGAAATAAACAACAATCAAACAAAAGTTCATCTAAAAATAGATTAGAGTTTCCGTCTAAAATTTCTCGCACAATAATAATAAAACGTTATGTGGGCAAATAAATAAATATTTTGAATTCGAATATGATAAAGGTTTCTTTTTAGGTTCGAATGCCATATCACACTAACGATTCATTCTTCAAGAAATACATACTAATTTAGATATATTGTTTTGACTACTAATGAGTAGTATAGTTCTCTCAAAATATTTTCCACCTTCAGATATTTTTGTCACTTCGTATAAAAATCTGTTTTATTAGAATTATTCAAATAAAAAAGTTTGAATAATTTTTCTGGTTAGGGTTTTTTTAGCGATTTAGTTTTCTGCGGGGTGGGGTCACTAACGCTATGCCCAGTCCCGCTCCTTTACCCGGGCTTGGGACCGGCAGTAGCCCTCGGAGGGAAATGGATAAGACACACATTAAATCTTCAAGGCCGAAGGAGGAGAGGAAGACCGAAGAACACATTACGCCGGAAAATGGAGATAGACATGAGAAAAATGAACAAAAATTGGATGGAACTAGAAAAGAAGCCCTATGACAGAGTGGGTTGGAGAACGCTGGTCGGCGGCCTATGTTCCATTAGGAGTAACAGACGTAAGTAAATAAAAAAGTTTCTGTTACTCAATTTATTTCAAGACTGCTTCAAATTATTTTGTAACTGCCTCTTAACAGTACTGAGTGCTGTTTGAATTATATAATAAGAGAACTTAGTGAAATTTTAATTGTACAGTAAAATATTAGTCTAATGGTTGTTAATACGACTTTACTATGTTGATTTTCCAATATTAATAGATATAGGATGTCAGTTAAATAAAAAATTGAAGATATTTTGGGAATATGTTAACATAGTTAGTGTTACTCAAATTACTTCGAGTAGGTATGTACCAAAGCATCTTATGACTTCTAATAAATTACAATGAAGTAATATACAAGGTTGTGGTTCGGAAATAAAGCTTCCGTTTTAGTGTTATATATCTCTATTACGATACCATTGTAAACAAAATCACTTTTTTAAAAAAAAGGGCCTCACTGACACATAATCATTAAAACTTCAAAGATATACTGAATATTACCAATAATTATTATGATAAAAAAATATAAAGTTCATAGATTGTCTTGTAAAGATCGAGTTTTTCTTGGATTCTAACATATAAGATCATTTCTTACTTAACATTCATAGTTTTCAATTTATTTATATGGAACACTTATAAAGTAATTCAGTTAGTTAATGTAAAATAGTTAGTATTATCATTTACAATCATAATAAGTATAATTTATATAAAAAGGGGATAAATAAAAAATATTATTACTTAAACTACTATAAACAATATATACAAACTGTTATTAATAAAGTAGATAAAATGATTATTTTCACAACAATAAAAAAACTACTACTACTATTGTAGTGATCAAGAACACCAGTGGGGACAATCGAATGTGCTCGACAACAACTTATTGCACTTGTTAAGAAAATCTAACAACCATATAGTGATACGTTAATTTGCATAATAACAATCCATCATATCAAACTGGACTGTTCCTGTTGCATACATCAATCGATTGTCTGACATTTCATTGTTCATGAGTATCCATACAAATTCCGTTGTGTTCCCGCTCTTCATTTCTTGATCTATCCCCATCTTCTGCTGCCAGACATTACGTTGAAAACTCGCGTCATATACTACTTATGTCTACATAAGTAAAACACACCACTACTACTACTACTAATCATAATTATAATCATAATAATAATAATAATAATAATAATAATAATAATAATAATACATCTGGGTACTATGAGAATCATAAGAAGACATGAACACCTACATAAATTCTTATTTATTAAACTAAACACTATACACCTATCTACATAGTTTGCTCTCAGTTATGATTAATCTCTTAATAGTATGATAATATATAAAATAAACAATCATTTTTCTAGTAGGACTATATGTTTTTTTTTTCAGTACTATAATCATTTTGTTCTTAGTTTTCCTTTTAATTTATATATATATATATATATATATATATATATATATATATATATATATACTATATTATGTAAATAATTAAAATTATTCAGTCTAGCAGTAGAATCTGGGATGCACATTCCACCCTATTTAGAATTCGTCAACTAGATGTACCTGTATCTCATAGTTGATGTTCATTCTAGGACTCGAATCCAGTACCGTTAGCTTCAAACACTATTGCGTTATCCACTTAGCTACTGAGTCCTAATAGCCAACTTTGCTTATAATGCTTGTGAGTTAAGGCAATATCGAGGTAATACGCACAGTATGTACATATGTCAATAAGAGACTGATCAATTGCAGTTCTAATCATCAATGAGAAGATTCAAGTAAACAACACTAAGTGAATTTATACCTCATATGTTTTCATATACTTCAATACTTTCTCAATTATTTATTTAGTAATTCCAGTCATTCTCTAATGTCATTTTATTCCTATGTTTAATTTATTTTCTATTCATTTTGATCAATTAAAATTTGAATGAAAAAAAGGGAAAAGAATCGCAGTGTAAATATGAAAGATCAACATGGATGACGTTGAAACAACTGTGGGTTGTTTTTTTTCTGTACCCATAACGATAAATATTGAAAACATGATTGCATAAATGTAAAATGTAGTAGTCAGTTTATGTGTAATTGAAATATGTTCCAGGTGAACACTTTTGTTTTTTGTTCAAATACATAACAATCTGAGAAACACACTCACACTGACTATGATCACATTCGATCTTAAATGTAAATTAATTATAGCATGATTACTAATGCTTTTTGTTATTTCAGTAGTAATCACTGTAAAACAATAATAATCAATCAAACCATCTTAAAAATTATTAATATTACTGAAGAACAAATTTAAATGGTGTAATGAAGAAAGATCTGAAAAAATTGTTGATTAATGTGAGAGCACATAAAGAGAATATATATAAACAAGATTTTTTTTCATACACATAGTTCACTTTATCATTTTGAAAAGAGCAAGAACAAAGATTCTAACAGAATAACATAAATCCATTTTACCAGTATAGGGGTTGTGGAGATTACCAAGATTTTGATTGAGATAATTAAACGATTGGTGTAAGACCACCAATGAAAACCTGGAAGCACTGGACAATTGTTTCGTCCTATTGTACGCACCCACGATCCCGCTCGCATGATTCAAACCCAGGGCCTCCAGTCTTGCGCACGAACGCTTAACCTCTAGACCACTGAGCCGGCATCTAATGGTGTTAGTGTCTAATATCAACCAATCCACGAAATTACGCGACCATCTTCCATTGTAGTGAGGTAGATAACTGTCTCTATCCATTGGTCACGGCTTCTCACTAGAACTCCGAGAATTCCTTCACAAAGCTAGTCACTAGTGAGCACAAATGTTAACTATCAGTATAGGGGTTGTGGAGATTATTATTATCATTTCATCATGTTCATTTTGTTTTTATCAGCTGCTTACAATCATCAGCACAACTTCTACCTAATGTTTTTGCTGATGATACTGTTCAGAACGATGAAGAACTCTCCATAGCCAAACCATCCAGCATACAAAACAAAACTTGATCAAAATCATCCACCTGAGTTACTATATCTTATCCACTATCTCAAAATATGTCTTCAAAATAACTTTCAACCAAACCGTTTTATGTAATTAATTTAAACTCATTATGTAATTATGATTTTTAAATATCACAGGTCATCATTTTTTGCATTATTATTATCTGTATAGTTCTGACAATTATAAGCCACATTTTACATTCGTGAATTAATGTAATATATTTTGTTATTTATAAATTCTGAAGTAATTAACTAGAAATATATTATTCTGTATTGTATTGATAATGACCTGGCTATGTACTATATTAGTATTTATAAACTAATTTACATTATAATCTTGTATTCTACTGGTATAATCATATTGTGGTATGCACTACTGATATCGACAGGTATAAGTAGTATGTATCAACAATCGAAAGTAAAATGTCTGGAAGTAGAAGGTTAAGAAGATCGAAGGAAAGAGAACGAGAATAAAAAATGATTTGTGTGAAAACGAAAGAACAATGAATTCTGAAACAATTGACTGACATTTTACAAATGAAGTATTTACTATATGGCTCTCAGAATTCAGTAAAAGATTCTGTAATTTTGTATTAAATTACATTTGGTTATCTCCGCCTGTATTCTTGTTCACTACAACAAGTGTTATAAGTTTAAATAATAAAAAAATACTTATGACCACTTGTTTGACTCTCTGATGTTTTTAGTTAGTATTTTAAAATGTTAAATCTGTGGTTATTTATTCTAAGGATATTGACATCCAACGTCAGTTGCTCATATTTACTTACGCCTGTAACCCTTCATGGAAGAGCATAGGTCGCTCACCAGTAGTCTCCATCCAACTCAGTCTTGGGCGATCCTTCCCAGTTGTTTCCACTTTTTATTTATCCTATTCATATCAGCTTCCAATTCCCGGCCTTCCCCTTTTCCGTTTGCCTTCAGGATTCAAAGTTAGCGCTTACCTCATGATGTAGTTTCATGATTTCCTCAATGTGTGTCCTATCTACTTCCAACGTTTTTTCCTCAATTTCTTCCTTAGCTGGAAACTGGTTTGTTCTCGCCCATAGTAAACTGTTGCTAATAGTATCCGATCAACAATGGACATTCAGTATCTCACGTAGACAATTGTTTATAAATACTTGTACCTTTTTGATGATGGCTATGGTAATTCAGGAATAATCATTATATTTTATAAAAAGTAATTAAGTAGTATATTTTAAGCGTCTATTCTATTTCACTTATTGCAATAAGAAGTTTAAAAGATAAACACTTTAAAGGAACTTGATGGTTTTCCCTTAACTAATATAAACTTTACATATAACTCATTTTACACTTCATTAATGTTTATTGTAATGTTTTAAACAAATCCCAAAGTCTAGTCTAGATTCATAAAACGTATATTGTTATTATTATTGTTATTTACCCGGGTAGAGATGCTGTACTATTCAATGATGTACCTTATCCTAAAGTGGTATTACCTGAAAAACGAATAAAAACAAATTAAGTGTTATTTAGAATCCCTAGTCTATAATAAGTTTAATGTTTCTTAATTTTTAATCATTCTCCAATGGTATTACCTTAATGGAAGTGACCTTCATACATCCAATTAATCATTTTACATTGTATTTAAAATATTACAGAAAAATCAAATGATCATGATAACAAATTAATTGGTACAATTACTACATTAAAACATTAAATAGATCTATTATTTTCAATAGTTAGGTTTTGGGTTCGAATCTCGTGGGTGGCGAGATCGTGGATGCTCACTAGGACGAAACGGCCATCTAGTGCTTTCAGGTTTTCCATGGTGGTTTAGAATCAATTGACTCATGATTTCAACTATCGAAATTACTAAAATCTCCACAAACCTCCTTCAGATCTATTATTCTTAATAAGGCAAGACTATAATTTATAGATGAACCAATCAGATACAAGATAACGAGGTATGTATTTTGGCGCGAAATTCACTCATGCATCTGGTTAAATAGAGTTTTAACATTATAGCTGATATCACTTCGTGATGGAAACTCTAACCCTAAACACCAACTGTAAAATATTCTAACTGGTTTATAACCTTTATTTAATTCTACTCAGTAGGTGTCTATTCTTAAGATCATTTCAGTGTCATTCAAAGGTTGTGCATAAATTAGAATCTTACCCTTAATAATATTTCAATTCTAATATTCACTACTAGTTAAACGTTAAATAAATGTTGAATAACAATTAAATCCGTAAAACTTTCAACTATCATAAAAAAGAATTCAACGAAGAAAATGTTCTTTTCGACGGAATCATTTACTCAAACTGTACATTCATATATATATATGTCTATATATATATATATATATATATATATATATATGTCTATAGAAGGATAGAAAAGAAAACATCACAAATTGATTCAAAACTCTTATTATCAAATGACGTTATGGCGATAATAAATAAGTAAGTAAGGAATATAATATGTTGAACATTTCTCCTGGAATTTTGTCAAACAAACAATTTTTTAATTGAGATTATGAACCAATTGATGTTAGACCATCATCGAAAACCTGGAAGCACTGGACGGCCATTTCGTCTTATTGTAGGACTCTTCAGCAGTGTGCATCTACGATCGCTCTCTCAGGGCTTTCAGTCTCGCGCGAAAGTTTAACCTACTAGACCATTGAGCTAGCATCCACTGATGTTAGTGTCTAACCTCAACCACTACATGAAATTGCACGACCATCTCCCATTATACTGAGGTAGATATCGTGTCGGGTAGAGACAGCTGCTTCCAGATTTCCAACGGTGGTCTAACATCAATCAGTTCATGATCTCAATCAAAAATTTAATAATTTCCATAATCCTACACTGATACAAATAAATTGTTGAATCCAACAACCTTTTGACTATTTTTTCTGTACCTATGATTCTTATAAGCAATAATATTATTCTCATTGAATAGAAATTTTAGTAGTCATATTAAAAGAGATCAAGTAATTACTAACATATACTTAAATAACTTATAACTTATCATCAAAAATTATTTTGTTCAATAAACGTATAATATGTCACAATTGATTGATCACTGGGTGGTGATCAATTTCATGTGTATCAAGTCCTTCTTAGTACAGATCGAATGCTATCAACTAAGTTGCAATGTGGTCACTAGTCTAAGTGACTTGACATAGCGTACACTAGGGAAAAGAAATAATGACTTAATTATACACATTTTTGCAATGACTTACATATTTCTAGTCTTTTATGAGTAATTCATTATCAAGTGGACACATCGATTTATATCCCTTTTAAAGAAATATTCCATAGATTGATTTACTCCATTCCAATCTATTTTTTTCTTTTTTTAAAAAAAATTTTTCTATGCTATATAATCTATTATCTTATATAAGTTTAAGTATACACCTTGTTTCCGATTATAAAAATCGGTACCTGTGATCTTGAATGACAATAAACGGAACAATTACAAAACATTTTAAATATTTGCCATCACTTTAACAATAAAACAAATGAAATAACATATGCAAGGAGTATTCCTTTTTAAGAAATTTAGAGCAATTAATCCCTTTGATAAATGTCGATAGTGTAATATAAAGACAAAGGTGATCAGAATTATGTAATGTATTAGCGTAATACATTTCCAACAATCTGATCACATGTAAAATACTTGTTAAGAACATTTATATATAAAAAGAAATGGTCAACCAGACTAGAAATGAAGGATAAGAGAAGGCAAGGATAATAAATAAAACAACATAAAAACAATTTTAAACTTTATCACTCTGGATAATAAACTATTATTAACAGGGTAGATTCAAGTATATATGTGATCAAATTGGTTGAAATGTATTACGCTTATATATTACATAGTTTTGATGATCTTTGTTTTCTTATTACACTATGAAAAAACAAAAATGAAGTAACATTTAAACAAACAATGTATCCGTAAAATATTCAAATATTTATTTTAAAAGAAGATCCTATTTGTTATTTTGAATTTACCACCGTGGTTACTAAATTAATAGTTAAATGAATATACCAATTCAAGTTAACAGAACTAATCTTTATAGAACAGTTATTACAAACTTGTAATTATGTAATACAATTGTAGTGAAGCAGAGCACTGATGATAACAACCGAATGTATTTAACAACAAATTACAGAACTAGTTAGTAAAATCCAACAACCACATATTAAATGCTCAATTTGCAAATTGTTCATCAATTGTCTCAAATGACTCAGAATTCCTTTGTTCTTGCATATTCCTACAAATCGCATTTTTTTAAATTCTTTATTGTTTGATTTTCTCGTCTCTCTGCTTCCAGACATTCTGTTCACTACTCACGTCATATACTACTTATGTCTACATAAGTAGCACACACCACACAATGTTCATGATCAATTATCAATTGCATCCATTTTACACAAACTCTTATTTCCAATCTTTATAAATTTAACCTAATATAACAGTTATATTTAGTCATACATTTGAACCAATTATATATTCTATAAAAAATAGTTAATTAATATTAAGAATATTAATTATCAAATATTTTTTATGTCGTCCTAGTATGAGACTCCTCAGCAGCGAACGTCCACGATCCCACTCGCTGGATTCGAATTCAACATCTTTAGTTTTGCTCATGAACACTTAACCTTTAGAAAACTGAGACAGTATCTAAAGGTGGTAATGTCTAATTCTAACCAATCCACGAAATTGAGCCACCGCCCATCACTGTCTTTAGTGAGTAATTGACTCTACAACAGACATGGTTAAACTCTACTGGTCACAGCTTCTCATTAGAATTTCAAGTAACGTACGTTGAAGCTAGTCACTAGTGAACACATGATAACTATTATCAAAAAGGAGGATTTTTAGAGACTGTAGTAATTTATGAGATGCATGAAGTAATCTTAATTACAGTGAATGAATATATGATTGAATTGAAAGTAATTCAAAAAGTGA
Organism: Schistosoma spindalis; assembly: GCA_946903255.1. NCBI lineage: Eukaryota > Metazoa > Platyhelminthes > Trematoda > Strigeidida > Schistosomatidae > Schistosoma > Schistosoma spindalis. The sequence goes on along the minus strand of OX336416.1, from coordinate 76,754,158 downwards.
CAGTGTCCTGTTTTTTTTAGTTACAACTAACATACATAACTTTTGAGATTCCTTTCGTCTTTTTTTTCTTAATGAATGATAGAACATAGAATTCATTGAAATAAGATCAGATTACAATTAAACTTTAACGAAGTGACTAACTGTAAAATTCTGTTTATATTAGTGACTGAATTTGAACAATTTTGTATTAGAACATATACTTAGTCAACGGCTATCATGACTCAATAGTAAATAACGCATAGTAGGTTAGAGAATATCAGCATTGAGATGCTAGAACATACATCTGACGGGTTCCAAATGGTAATAAATGAATGTTCTAAATTCTAAGACTATCCAAATTTTAAAAAAATATATTTATTTGAATTCTAAGTTCAAGCTGCCACCAAACATATATTTCGGCTTTATACGATTGTGCTTCTAACAATCTGATAAACAGCTTACCTCCGTTGTTCTTTTTCCGATTATCGATATCTTTAGTTAATTCATCTTTTAATTTAGATTTCGTATTGTTAATTGTATTTCGATCTCTTTGACTCGTAACATCTCCACCTTCTACATCATCGTTGTCATCATTATCATCATCATTTTCACAATCGGACAAGTCAGTTGAATGATTATGTTTTAAATTCACATCACCATCTTCCTCCTCTTCTATTTCGTCCTCCTCATCATCATCATCACCATCAATATCATCGTCATTACCGATATTATCATTTTGACCATTTAGTTCACGACTATCACTAGTGCCTTTCATTAACATTTTATGAAATGACGTATTCATAGTATTATATAACAACATAGATGGCGATACTGTAGGATTATTCTCATGAGTACACGTTTTCATTGTATCTGATTCATGTTTATTTATGAAATCATTTGAAATACATTTTGACGTTACTACTGACGACAATGATACTCCTGGTTCTGTGGTAGTAAGTGTCGTTGTCGTCATTGTCGTTGTAAATGTAGTCATTGCTGACAACACTGAATTTATTGGCACAGAATTCAAATAGGTAAAGTTTACCGAACCTAAAATTGTTGAACAATCATCGACTTGATGAATTTGTTCATTATTATTACAGTGATTAGTGTTATTTATACATTGATTATTTAATATACAAGATGATTGAACTGAATGAAGTGATTCATAACTGTTTAATTCAGTATCATAATTTATTGTTTCATTTGATAGAGTTGGACATGCTTCACTAGACGACTCCTCAGGGCTACTAATGTTATGAAGATGATGATAAGGACGTGAGTCAATATCTGGCATATAATTTGATATTTTGCTATTATTATTATCATTATTATTAAATGTTGAATGTTGTTGATCCTGACAATGATGGTGATGATGATTATGATGATAATCAATATTTAAAGAATTATTTAAATAAGATGTCATTAAAGGTTGAATAGGATATGATTCATGAATTGTAGAAAATGTATTATTACTGTTGTTACCTAATTGTTTATTAAGTAAATTAGGTGTTGTGGACCATAAATTAGTAGGCAGTATTTTAGAATCTGTTAATGTGCAATCATAGGACGATGGTGATGATGATGATGTTGGTGGCGATGATGATAATGATGATGACGATAATGAAGATGATATTGATAATGGTAGACTATTGGGTTTTATTGAATGATCATTTATAATACATGATGATGATATGATATGATTAGCCGGTGGCAGAAAACATTTAGTATTTACATCTGTAGTAGTCCCATTTACATTTGTACCATAACAATCAATATTATTATCTGTTAAGCATAATTTTTGATTTGTTCTAGAATCTGAATACAATTTTAATAATGTATTTTTATTATCAATGTTTGTAGATGTTATACAATTAAGGCTAGGACTTGTTGTTGTTGTACTAATATGTACATCAGTAGTAATTGTTTTATCAATTTTATTACTAAGATTAATAGAAACTACACCATTAACATAATTATCACTTCTTGTAGGTGATCCAGGATTGGATGTCACTAACCAATGATCATTTCCTGACAAATTCATTAATGTTTGTGGAGAATGTTTACACCAATTCTCAGTGGATAATTCACTTGTTAAATGATTATTACCAGTTGATGAATTATCATAATGAGATGATGTAATCACATTTGATTGTTTAAGATTAATTTGCCTTAAATTTGAATTATTTAAATGATTATCATCAGATTCATGAATATTATAACATTTAACATTATTTGCCGATGTAATTGTTGTATTAGCAGTGGTAGTTGTACTAGTTAATTTTAATAATGTCAAATGTGTTGTTCCAGAAGGACAGTAATTATTCAAACAATCCTGTTGATTACGATGATGATGTTGTTCTATTTGATGATGATTATTATTATTATGATAAGGATTATTATGTCGAGGATTATTTGGAAGTACATGAAGAATAGATTGGGTCCCATACTTCATTGATATATCATTAAAATCATGATGATAATGATTTGTATAATGATTATTATGATTATGATTATTTGAGTTGAATGTTGTCATTGGAGCTATTGAATCATTGATCTGATCAACTTTAAATTGAAGTGTTTTATAATCAGAATCAACATAAGAGTATAATAAAGCTGGTGTTCTTGAAAAATAGTCTCCAGACATGTTAAAAATATTAACAATAAGAATATTATTATTAGTCAATAACCAGTACTACTACCACTACCACTACTACAGGGATTATTCCATATCTGATAATTATACTGTAATGAAATTAATTAATTTTCCTGAAGAAGAAAAAATATTTTTTCTATAGTGTTTGAATAATTTCAATTACTTCTGTATTCCTTGTTAAATCACAGAATGTGTGTGCACATTATGATATGTTCAGCTGTAATTACGATTTATTATTACTATTAAAAATAATAGTCATTACATATAAGCACACACATATATGTGCATTTAGTCACGATTCCCCTCTGTATATATATAAAATAATTCTTAACCAACTGAATAAAATATAAAGGGGTAACAAAAGTGTAAACCATTTGTCAGAATATCTATTATCTTAGAATTTGTGCAATATTCAATAATTTTGATTGGAATATTCATAATATTCATATTTAATAACCAATTAAAATTATTCAAAGGGAACACAAAATTCACAAATTGATTTCATTGGACAATTAATATTATTACTAATTGTGTATATTTTGTTGTGAAACCCTTACATTAAACATATATTATTATATATTATATATATATATATATATATATATATATATATATATATTATATATATATATATATATATATATATATATATAATATTAGTATTGTATGTGCAATGTAATTATATTTTTTATCAAAGTACATTTATAGTGCTAATAGAACTTTATATGATGACATACAATTAAATATTAGCCAGTTATTAGACAGTATCTAGTGTATTATAATTAATAAGAAAAGTTTGTATATTATACATTGAAGTAAATTAATATAAACACATTGCTTAAAAACTTTGGACGATATTATGTCTATTATATATATATATATATATATATATATATATATATATATATATATATATATATATATATATATATATTAGGGATAAGGTTCATGCGCTGAATAATTAGAGCCTTTTTTCCCATGTACTAAAGTATTACTAACCAATTTTATCATTTTGTTATTATTTTGTACTTAAACGTTGTGTATTTATGAACTGAATCGTATTAACTAAGGAAATAAACAGTTTTAAGAACATTTAAAGTTATGAACCAATATTTTAGATTATGGTTATACTGTAAAATGAAAACAAGAAAATTTACAAGATTAACTTCTACAAAAAAATTAGATTGTTGGATCAATGAAACTGGAAGATTTCTCATATCACTTATTAGAATAAATTTGATGAAAACAATGATTATCTTATGTTAATTAATCATTGAGTAGTCAGTCAGTCAGCTGCAATGTAGGACCAGGCACATATATACACCGGTCCAAGTTGCCATACCGCATTAGCACAACAAGATGAACACCAGATTCATAGAAGTAGTCACATCAAAGGTAGTAGTATATAAAAGAAAGATTGTGTATTAGGATATAATACAGGAAGAAAGAATTAGTTCGTAGAAAGAAAAAAATATGAAGCGATTTTATTCTCTTAGTTTGAAGGATGACAGAGAGTATATACACCGACGCCATTGTGATCGACTCTGAGCCATGTCACCAAGTCTCCAACCATTGGTTACGATAGTCACGCGGACCCCAACCAGGCAGTCTGCATCTACCAACATGGTTCAGACCAGAAGTTAGTGACTTCAAGCACTGATGCCACGTTTTGGTTTGGCCGCCCCTAACTTTCTTCCAATCATCCCTAACACCGGTTAGCATTGCGCGTCGTGGTAATCAGTGTTCAGGCATACGCAGCACATGGCCCAACCATCTCAGTCGATGAAGATTCATAACCTCATCAACTGATATACCATCATTCCCTAATACCCTGCGTCTAACCTCACTATTACTTACCCGGTGATTCCAGCAGATACCCGCAATATTTCTAAGGCATCTGTGATCAAATACTAGTTGCTTACGAGTATCTTCATCTCTTAATGGCAATGTTTCGCAGCTGTATAGTAGAACGGAATGAACTGCCACACAGTATACTCGTCCCTTAATTGATAGACGGATATTTCGCCTTCGCCATAGATGACGTAAGTTGGCAAAAGCCAAACAAGCTTTTCGAATCCGTGTTGAGATCTCGTCAGACACCAACCCATTAGGGCTGATCAGACTTCCAAGATAAGTGAAGTTGTCAACGCGTTCGACTACTTCACTCCATATCCTTAGTTCAGGTGTTGACGCAGACCAGTCCTGAAGCAACAACTTGCATTTAGAGGGAGAGAAGCGCATCCCAAACATTCTGGCATTGTTGCTCAGTGCTACCAAAAGACTCTGCATTTTATCAGCGTCTTCAACAAACAGGACTATGCGATCTGAGTATTCTAAGTCAATAAGTGGACCTCCTGGTAGGAGATCGACGCACGAGAATTCAGTCGATGAGAGCGTTGAGTAACCAATGTCATATGTGTTATTCATTCTATGACTTAAATTATAATATGTTCGTTAGTAACGCAATATCACATGAACTATTTTATAATGAGCGGTTAAAAATAGTCAACAGGAAATTCTGAGTATATCTTTTGTGTTAGATGGTATTCATTTGTAAAGGAGAAAAATCTGAATTCTTTAAGAAAATTACGATAGTAAATTCTAACATAGTATCCAATAAATGTAAGAATCTCTGTTCAATCGGAGGTCAATCGAAGTTCCCATAACTGATTTTCAATAGTATCCTAAGCAAATCAATCCTTGAAGAATACCACTTATAGATTAATCTAGTTTTAACGAAATGCAGACAGTTATATTCAGTTAAACTTAGCTACGCAAATCAATACATGACTTTTCATCTTATATATTTAAGATTTATTATCCCTATTGGAATTCATTTCAGTATATTTATAATCATAGTCACAAACGAATTTAGTATATTGTAAAACCAAAGTACTAAGATATTTTTGGGTTCAGTAAAATAGTTTACTGAAGATTTTGTCCAATAAGTAACACTTTCATCATTAAACCAATGAACTACTGAAAACCTAACCATTATTTATTTTTACTGGTTGAAATCATGAGTCAATTGAAGCTAGATCACCATGGAAAACCTGGAAGCACTGGACGGCCATTTCGTCTTAGTATGGGACTCCTCAGCAGTGCGCATCCACGATCCCACTCCTCGAGAGATTCGAACCCAGGACCTATCAGTCTCGCGCAAGGCGCTTCAATTTACTCATGATTTCAACCAGTGAAATTTCTAAAATCTCCACACAACCCCTTTTGATATTTATTTTCAATTTGTGCTTTTTCATCCCTGTAAATTTGTAGTTATACAGAAAATAAAAGCGTTAGCCTTCAGACTTTATGAAATTAACAATACCAGTTAACCAATTCTTGAAATTTTAGCTTTTACACTTTTTAATTTACAATAAAGGGCAATCCTTGTCTAATATTATAGATGAGTAGCTGTTTTACTTCTTAATTGGTTGTCAACTAAGGTAATAGCTTCTCAATAGAAGTCCCGAAACAACCTTGAGTTCTTTGAATCAAGTAACACTTTGGTCGTGGGACATCGTGTTTGATACTCAATGAATAGAATAAAACCTGATACATTGCACCTTGTTTGGAAAGGTTATGTCTTTGAGAACTATTTAGTAACTAATCAATATAAACATCCCAATTTCGCAACAATTGGATTCACTGTCAATGTGAAACTAGGTGATACCGGTTCACAGTAGTTATACTATATATGAAGATGATTAAATAGGATTACATGTTTCAAATTAATCCTAAATAATTACTTTTTTAATATGTTAGGTATTTATAAAAATTAGGAGTGTTTCTTGTGAAATTACGGCTTAGATTATTCAAATGAACGTTTAACAAGTAAGGTATTGATGCTCATAGTGAGTTGATGTTCATTACTCTTAACTTCCATCATTAAAAGAAGATGGAATAGATAAATTACTCAATCTATGATGAATACTATAACACATAGACAGTAACTCATAATGATATCGCATCATAAATATTAAATTAATTTATCAAATTAATTATCTTTCTTTAGATGTACATTACTTTATTTCTGTTGATTTTCTTAATAATATTTTTTTTAAAAAATGTATTCAAATGAAAAATTAATCAATAATTAACTCAATCTTTAATCAACCAATCAGAATTATGTAATAATTAACCAATCACATTTATGAGCATAATTATTGATATAAAATAGAGAAAATTGTATGAGAACATTTTGAGTAGACCTTGTATACAAATTTGTTTAAGCTGTTTTATTGTCTATGGAATTAACTTTATGAATAAAATTAACTCATACAAGTGATGTTCTCATATCAATCTATATCAAACAACATCAACAGCAACAACAAGAAAAGAACATTTTTAAGTATTCAATAAAGTAATTGGAACTATAGATTACTGTAAATGTTAATGATTGTAAATTTATAAAAGAAAAATGGCATTTTACTAATTATTTAAAACTAATTCTAAATATGAACAATTTCAATAGTCCTCATTACATCAAAGTTGTTTAACTATTAATTACACTTTTATCATTAATATATGTATATATTATAGATCATGCCACAACACAGAATAATGATAAGTCGATCTTGAAAACATAATGACAAAAATAAAATTTTTTGATCTGATTCATTCTAACAACTAACATTGTGAAAATTACTTGGGATCATCTAAAATTCTAACATTCATTCAAGGAATAGTATGGGGATATACTTTATAAACATTATTCTTCGAAGTTCGTTGCTCAATGATTGATAAACATAGATTATCCATTTTTTTAGGAAAATAAACAAACAAACAAACAACGTTTCTTAGGATATTTCGTATTTTTGTTTGTATATATATGTTCACTAATGAAATATAGGAGAGAATAACTGGAATTATTTGTTGAAATCGATCTTTGAATAAAAGTTTATTCACTGGAAAACTATGTAAAAAAATGCAAACAATTTTGTAAACTATATGGCTTATTATGTGATTAAACTCAATCATTATGTTGAAATGAATAAATGTAATGTATTCTAGAACATACAGTCATTGAAGAATAAGACTTGATTGAAAGTTATCTTTCATAAGTCATTTAATTAAATATTTAAAATACTGGTTTAGTCAGTTAGTAACAACATAGAATTTCGTACGTATGTACATCAGTTTAAGTTGCCATATTGACTCAATGGATCTTTAAAAAAGAAGACAGCCTGCTTGAATATCTGGGCTACCTGTTCCTGACATAAGAATATTTCAACAAGTTATCTGTTTTCTTGTTTGTTTTAACACATCATTATACCTATTAGTCACATAAACTAATCAGGTGCATTTATGAAAATTTTACGACATTTGGCTGTACAAGTTATAAAAAAGCCTAATCAAAGACATCTTGGTTACTGGCAATATGCATTGTGATGAAAATACGTTGATCAAATGTCTATCCCTGAACTGCTAACGTCTAACTAGAGACCATTCAATATTTATCGCAAGGTCGGTCAAGAAATAAAAAAAGAAAACTTGTTGAAATACTTTGTGCTGAGAATTCTATATTGTACACAAAATATAATATTGAATAAAGTCAATAATAGTAATAATAATAATAATAATTTTGCTTTTCCGATGAGAAGAAAATTGCAGGTTAATCATGGAATCACTAACAATACAGTGTTTAAGTTATATGTTTTAACCGAAATTCACTAATCAACAAATCTATAATACGATTAACAAGGTATGTAAAATGTTAGGGTAAAAGTTTAGTGTTTAGTATTCTAAGGCTAACAATATAAACCTGAAAGCACGTTTCACCCCACCTCGTGTTCATCAGTTAAATGCATCTGCACTCCAGTGTGGATACTCACAATAAGACTCAAAACCAATACTTTTCATTATGAACATTAATGTGTTATACAATGAGTAACTGATTCTAAAATATTGTAACCATAATATTTGTATTTTAATAATATGGATCCAAGTGCATATGTAAATAAATTGATCGCGTACCAACACGAAAAATGTAAAACAAAATTATTGCCACAACTTTGATCTTAACAACATTACATAATCAAGACCAGTCTTTGTTTGACTGTATTTAATTCATTTCATTGTACTATTTCAACTTATTCTAAATCAATTTTGTTTATTTATTTATTCTTTGAAGAAACAATATCAAACAATTTGAAAAACTTTAGGAATTCAAGTGTTTATTGGTTGAAATATTATAAATATATGATTAGTATATTATTGTTATCATACATAATTTCCACATAAATGTCAAGAATTGTAATTTTTCTAGGGTATCAGAATAACTAAAAATTATTTAGAAAATAGCCAGTGTTAAATGTGTCGGGAAATAAATGATTGAGATTTACAGAATACATTAGTCTGAACAAAATGAAAATATTTTAATGGTTGAGATCATGAGTCAGTTGAAGCTAGACCACTATGAAAAACCTGGAAGCATTGGACGGCCGTTTCGTCTTATTGTGGGACTCTTCAACAGTGAGCATGAAAATAAGTTGTAAATATGAACTGACCATGATACAGTGATCAGATATTTTAAGTGTAATGATTCAACCAGGCGATATTATTCGTTCAAGTCATGGATTCGCGAAACAAATTAAATTCAATTAACAATGTGGGAATTTGTGGAGGTTGTAGTATTTTCATAGTTTAAATCAAGGTTTCAAAATACATCTTACTTTTGACTCCGATGAAGTATAAGGTTTTACCCATGAGTAACTAAAATCTCTAATAATATATAATTCTCATAGTTAGAGGAGTTTTTAAAAATAATTAACTTTGAAAGAGTATTAACCTTTTTGTCTTATTTCTTTATTTCACTGGCCGTAAGGCTTGATAGTATCTAGTCAACTCCAAAGTCGAAAAGTAAATATTCTTTAGAAAGCAGCCCATGACTGAATTCAGAGGATTTCTTGAATATTGCTTCTGAGCTCCCATTTGAACTAAACCTTCTTTATGAATTTCAGTCACTTGTTAAGTTATTTAACAAGAAACAGCTCCCTATAATTTGGTTAGTCAGAAAGCACAATTTATCAGCACATTTATAGTATTACTTCAGTTTTTTATGTTAACCATCGGTTACTGTCTTCGCTTCATCAATTTTCGTCTATTCCTCTTAACACGTATATCTCATTAGCATCATCTATTTTTCGTGTACATAACTAATGATAGTAGTTACACATTGTGAAATCGTATCGTTATTAATTTAAAACTTAACTTCAAACCATATCTCAGAGCTATCGGTGTTTGAACTATTCCAAATTATGTCATACTGGATGTAGAAAAAAAAATACAATAGGAAGATCTATAAGAGTTTAACTAAGATTGAATATTTTAAAGATTTGTTCGAATAAAAGTTGGACAGACAAATAATAGAGTAAAAGATAGCTTTTCATAACTTACAATCTACTGTGTAAGCAACAGTAATGACTTAGGAATTTAAAAATGGGGTTGAAAAAGGATATTGGATCTTGGCATTTTCTTTTCAACTAAAAAAAAAAAATAACTAGGAAACTCATTCTAATCAGACTTCAAAATTAGGAAAAGTTTAATCAACTTAAATTCAGGTTAACATATAGCCATTAACACTCTGTTTCAAAGAGCTAACAGTTACAAAAGATGGTATGTAATAGAACAATCAGTTATAATCGGTCTAGAACTCAGTATAAACCAAATATCAACCCAAGTTACTACACTAATTAAACATCAAAAACGAATCCAAAAATATGAAAAACAATAGTAGTTATATCAATAATAATAAAGAAGACTAAACAACCAGATTATGGTTTGAAAAGAAGATATATAAGATAGGACATTAAATCTCAAGAGTAAGAAGAAAATATAGTGAATGGATCTTTACCTTTGTGACTAATCTTGAGGCACGTTACTCAACGTCTCCAACTAGTGATCAAGATTATCTAATATACAGGAAACATAGTGGATAGGAAAATCTGTATACAACACAGTTACTAAATATTTAAAACATTCTAGATAAACTTATTCTTATCCAGTGCTCTTTTAATCTAAACGGTTAACTAGTAGATATAAGTTCATTCTCAAAACCGATACACTTTGTTACCAATCAAACTTTATAGTTGATGAAAAAAATTCTTAGTAAAAACTATAAAATTTTAGTATACTAAATACTGAAAAAAGTACTCATGATAGTGTTAGAGAACTTAGTAATAAATGTATATCATTAAGTGAACACATTAAAATACGTCTATAAATTAACTGTAAAAGATATATGTAGAAATCTTATTTAAATATTATTATCCTTTTACCTAGATGCAGTACAATAATACTATAAATGTATAATGTACTAACGATTATATATATATATATATATATATATATATATATATATATATATCACTAATATTTGTATACTAGTGCATACATAAATTACTTTAACGTCTAATTACCATTTAACTTATATTCATAATATAGACTAAATAATTAACCTACTGTATTTATACATGTGCTAATATGTAACTCATACGTCGGTATATAAATAAATGCCATTTTGATAATATCCACATATAAACCGGAAGTAACAGTATTAAATTCAATGATTTTTTTTCTCTCTCGTTTTATGCTACTTAGTACATAATCATCATAAATTCGTTCAGATTATAGCCAGGGTATATGATAAGTAATCGATAATAATAATAATAGTAATATTATCGTCCATACTGGTAATATTTATACAGTGTGATTTCAGTGAATGTGGGTGATGAAATAAACTTAGTTTTTTTGAATTATATAATGTAATGATTCAACGAGACCTGGTACGACCGAGGGTGAGGAGAGTCCGTTCTTCCTGCCAGGGAATTCCTACTCACTGCCTTCTTGCGGCGGGAATGTTGTTCACGAAATTGAGAAGACGAAAAGTGAATATCTGAAGCTTTAATTGGGTCGGTGGATATGGAGGATCCACCTAGGGGAGTTGGAAAACCTTGATTCCAAACCAATGGTGCACATGGACTCTAGGATCCTGAAAGAACAAATGGCATATGAACCAATTATTAACCACCGGCTACTATGAGACTGCATTTCCTGTCGTTTCTTGATTGTCTTGTGGATTAGACCTTTAGGTCAAAGGATCCGGACGTGGCTCCTATGGAAACCACCTGCTTCGGTCTGGGTACCCGGGCAGTATCACAGACCACACACAAATGAAGTGACTTATTTGACGCATATGTATTCGGTGCCTCTTTGTACCAATATTTATGTGTTTAAATAAATAAATAAATTTGAATACCTAGACAGCATTACTTTTATTAATTTATCAGAATTCTATATTGATAATCTTGGAGAACGTTTAAAAATGCTTTTAGCATAATTTTTAAAACAAATGGATTGTGGGTAGCAGTGAAATGCAGGATATGTGGATTGAGATTCTTCAGCTAGATATATTTGTATCTCAGTGTCAATTTTCATAACGGCCAACAGTGGTATGTAGAATGAACAGTTCATCCCATCTGAAACGTAATAAATAAAAAAACTTGTGTACTAGTGATCATATGCCCATTTATAATAAAACCTTATAATTACCACTTTTACTAGATTACTGATACACAACAGTCATCAAAGTTTATTTGTTCAACGAACATGTATACCAATTTAGACTTATCAAGTTCAATTCTGAATATTAAAAAGGAAAAATACAAATATGAATGTTAATATTATCAAAAGTTTGAATGTCATCCCCATTCTATATCCCTTTCTACTTACCAAATCACTGGAATGAACAAGGCAAAATTCTTATAACAATATCTTACAAAACGTAAGTGTTACGTCCTTGATCTGTCTATTCACTAATATGCAAAAATAGCTTTTCTGAATCTAGATTAACACATTGACAAGATGGTTGACTGGTTTAACATCGAGTTCGAAGTGAGACTAAGTGCTTAGGGTAAAAAGACGAAGACTGTTCTATCACCTGATTAGCTGACAAGGGCGCGTGAGAGAGAGTAAAGATGAGTTAACTAGAACACTACTCGATTTATTCCCGATTTCAATTCACGTTCTGATAGGGTTCCCAATTCAGATTAGTGTAAAAAGATACATGAATATATAGATGACTAACCAGACCACAACGCACAAACAATTAGGAAAATACAAATATCTCCAAAACTGGGGATTGGGGTAGAAAATAGAGTACAAAAGATTATGTTTAAATTGTAATAGCTTTGGAACACAAAAGGTGATGGCAGTAAATCATACATTAAATGAAAGCTTATGGTGGGAAGAATAAACTGGAGACAAAAAAATGTTAGTGTTTTACAAGCTTTAAATTAAATAAAGTCCTTAAAAATAGCACTCGTTGTTTGTCAAGGTCTCTCGTTTCTCTGCTACTATCAGTAACATTTCTTACAGTATTCTACGTAACGAATATGTATCCAAGGTAATAAGTGTCCTATGATTGAATATTTGACTAATGAACGTTAATAATAAAAGTACAACTTTGTATCAATTAAATTCAGAAAATCGTTTCTTCATTTTTGACTCCAAAAAGAAAATCATAATTAGTGTTTATCTTAAAAATAAATTTATTCATTGATTGATCTATATTTGTTTTAATTTATATAAAGTTTGCTACAATTCAAATACCTAAGACTATATTAGCAATTTTCATTTTAGCGTAGAAATAAGAATTTTTTTCAAAATCTAATTAAATTATAAACATTTCGTTAAAAAGGGTTTTGTGGAGATTTATAGAGATTTCAATAGTTGAAATCTTGAGTCAACTGAAGCTGGATCACCATAGAAAACCTGGAAGCATTGGACGGCCATTTCGTCCTAGAACGGGACTCCTCAACAGTGTGCACCCACGATCCCGCTCCCCGCGAGATTCGAACCCAGGGCCTATCAGTCTCGCGCGTAAGAGCTTAACCACTAGACGACATTTGAGCGATGCTAGACTGACCTTGAGTGTCCACTCAATAACCAAATGAGGGTTATAAACCAGTGTGAGGAACTCAAATTATCATTTACAGTTGATGGTTAAAGTTAGGAATTAGATTTATAATTTTCATCACGAACTGATATCAGTTATAATGTCCAAAACTCGATTTATCCAAATGGCTGAGTGAATTTCTCGCCAAAATCCAAGACCTGTTATCTTATACGTTATTGGTTCGTCCATAAATTATAATCTCGCCAAAACTTGTTTAACATTCACCATATACTCAATAAGTTATAGTAATACGTTGAAACATATACATACCTAATTAACTAAATAAATAGTTTAGACTGTTTAATACGATAAAAATAGTATTGAATATTTAATTTGTTTTCTGGAAAAACAATTCAATCTACTAAATACATCATTATCTCAATCATCGTTTAGTACTAAAAAGAAATTTCATCTAAATAATTCAATAAACAAACAATTATTAAGATTTTTATAATTTACGTCATGAACCAACTTTAATTAGACGACTATTGAAAAACAGGAAGCATCGAACAGTTATTTCATCCTAGTAATGAACTTTTTCGCAGTGAATATCTATGACATCATCTCTGATCGAACTTGGGATTTGCAAAATCTAACAGTGACCACTTACCATTCAGACCTCTGAGTTAACGATCAATGGTTTGAGTTTCTAACTTAAACCACTTCATGATTAAAACTATCTTATGGTCATTATATTTACTTTCATCAAAACCACACATCTTCCTTCTTTTTCTTTTAGCGTTCATTATCATCAGTATCAATTGCATTAACATAATACATTTTATCTATTTCACATAATCACCATCTCTATCAATCACAATGACATTTTCATCAACATCCATAAAAACAATTTTACTTCATTCTCCTTTCTTCCCTTTACTTTTCACATCATTACATTCTTAATTTTTGTTTTTTTTTACCCAAAATATAAAACAGTTTTTCTTTCATAAAAATTATCACCTTGGGGACAGTTTATCTCCAATTATTTCAAGTAGATGTTTTATTGAAATTGTAACAAATATAACTATTTATCGGCAAGTGGGTTTATTTATTCCGAACCTTATTTTTGTGTGTTTTCTTTTTAATGTTAATTTATAGGTATAGAGAATGTTATATATCTATCTATAATCATAATTAGTTTTTATTTTTCAAATATAGAAGATTTCTTAAAGTGTAGGTTTTAGAATTCAAAGATCATAGTGATGTACATGTCAATAATTTCATATTCATCTTTGTATTCTTTTTCATTATCATCACCGTCACCTATTTTGTGTGATTTTATTTGTATGTGAATATGTGTAATGTTTATTTCTTCTATCATTATAGAGAAGAATTGTTAGTTAGTGTATATATATATATATATATATATATATATATATATATATCTTCTCTAACATTTGGACAGAAGACTAAAATGACTTCGTTGAAGATATAGTGCAGCAGACAAAATATAGAATAGGATAGAGACTGATTACTTATTTAAGTGTAAAAATAAATCGGTTTATTATTATTATTATTATTATTATTATCCCTATTAGTAACCTCGCCACCTTTATCAACAGCATTGTGGTTGTATATGACAGACATCGTAAGGGAAGCAACTAGTCATCCGTATGTATGTATGTATGTATGTATGTATGCATGTTGCTACAAGGTGGAGGTTTAGGGAGAAAGAAAAAGAAATAGAGAGTAGAGTAATATAGGATGTCATTTGATTGCTTGTCTCTTTATTACTACCATCCAACATCCGTAAAAAGTATGATAATCACTAAGATGAAAAATAAAACCAATATAAGAAGAACTCCTAATGCAAATAAATTTAATGCTTATGTTATGATTATTTTAGTTTTTTAGTGATTCTCTCCTCTTTTGTTATTGTCTTCCATTTCTCTATCAGTTATATCGTTTTATTCATTCCTCCTAAAGGTTTTATATGCAAATTTTCCTCTCACATTCTTTCCTTATTTTAAAAACCTATAAAATTTGTGTCAAATGAATATTAAAAAAAAATAAAAAACCATTTATGGTAGCACAAAAGTATCTATAGTGTTAAATGAGAGAAGATGGAATCTTTTACTTCATCCCACCTATTTTCATCATCATCATTATCATTATCACAAGTGAATTTCTCTAAGTGAAAAATATTATTCTTTTGGTCAGATATTCATTCATCTACTTATCTATCTACCTATCTATCTATCTGTCTACTTAGATATATAATATTTTTTCCAGATAAACATGAATGAAATATGCACCTTATGGGTATAGTATAGTTTTGAACAGTCCTTTTTGGTTTTCCTTTCCTTCGTTTTTTTTCTTATCCGTATTGAAATTTCTGTGATTCTTCTCACTTTATTTAATTCTGCCTAAAATAATTCTGTGTGTAATACAGTGTGATGTGTCTAGGACAAATAATAATAATAATAATAATTATTATTATTATTATTATTACAATAACGTATTCTGAAAAGTGATATAGTTATATGACAGTCATTTCTATATTTGGATAACATATTGTATGTATTGAAATATGGTAGAGTATATTATTAATATTATTATTATTATTAGTAGTAGTAGTAGTATTAGTATTAGTTTAAAGAAGAGACAGTAAACTAAGAACCGAAAAAGATGTATACAAAATAAGATTTTGCACTCATGTCTAATTATATCTATATAAAGCTAAAACAGAATAATTTTGTATTACAATGACAGATTCAAACGACAAATTGTATACATGAACTTGTTTCTGAAGTTTCTTCCGAATCTTCCTATATATATATATATTGTTTGTATGTGTGTGTAAATATATTTAAGAAAAATTAAATAAATGTAACTTTCTGCGATGTTTTTTTGTTGTTGTTGAAAATTTATCTAAGTATTTTCATGTAATATACACTGTGAATATGTACCTGCTTGTCAGTGTATTCATGGATGTGTAAATGATAACATGGGGAAAAATATAGTGATAAAAAGATTTATAAGGTGACAGTGAAGATGCCAAATTATTTTAAATACAATAGATAATAGAATATTATTATGCCTACTTATTATACTAACTATTCACCTAACCAACCCTTCCAAATTGATATGAACAGATTAGTGATAGGAATTGTAGGAAGAAAGAGAGAAATAGAGAGTGGGTAGGAATAATAATAATAATAACTAGTCAGGTACATGAAAAAAAACAATATCATTACACATTATTATCAGAAAATCTTATGTAGATTATAAAAAGAAAAATGATGAGAAAAGTCTATATTTAGTAAAATCAAAAACTAAACATTTTCTAATATCAATCCAATAACTGTTTATCGTATAATATTCATAGGTAAATGTAAAGTACGAGGTTGGATTTGAACAACTTTTATGATGATCATATAATTTTAAAACCATTACTCGGCTAATGAACATCAAGTCTATATAAATCGAATGTATTCTGCAACTAAAGTAATAAAATCTATTAAAATGTTTGTAATTGATTGAGAGATTGAGATCTTGAACCGATTGACGTTAAACCACCATTTAAAACTTGAAATCACTGGACAGCCGTTTCATCCGATTGTAGGACTCCTCAGCAGTGCACATCCACGATTCCGCTCGCGGGATTTGAAAACAGGGACTTCAGTCTTGCGCGTGAATGCATAACCTACTAGACCACTGAGATGACCGGCATCCAACGATGTTAATATCTAACCAATATTTGTTAGTTTCTTACGGCTTCTTTGGAATTTCGTAGAAATATCATTACATAATGTCGTTTGTTTGACTTCGAATATATTCGCACAAAAAGTTTTCTTTGATCTTTTTCATAGTAATAACTAGTTATATAGAGGGAATTTTTCATCTCACACAAGATCTTTATTAACAAGAATTAGCAAGTTGGAGTATGGGCAAGTTATCAATTTTATCATTCCCAATTCATGTAGTGAATCACTAATTAATAAATTTTTTGAGAGTTTACTATAAGCTGAATAAATTTAGACAAAAAACTGATCGATTCACTTGTTATGTGAAGAATAGATATGTGATGTATGCTACTCATATCGACAGACATAACTGGTATGTAACACCAGTCAGAAGTGGGTAACCTGGCAGCAGAAGGCTAAGAAGAATGAATTAAGAGAACAGAAGGGAAAATGGAAAAGAATTGTGGACTAAAAGAATCATACAGAATGTGTAGGATAAATGATGGAAGTTTGTAAGTGAAGTATTCAGTATATGGTTCTCATGTTTTACCAAGATATTTTGTAATTTTTTATTTAAATACTTTGGATGTACCACCTGTGTTCTCATTCATTACATAGGTATAGAAAAGTAAGAGCACTATCATTTTCACTCTATGAATGTCGGAAGAATTCATCCTAACAATTTTAAGCATTATGAGCAATTTTACATGATTATCTTTATCGCGTACATGTACTGAAAGATACGTTATTGATTTCTGAATTTCATTCCAAATTCCCAATACAGGTTTCTTTATTCTAACTGACTTGTTCCTATAACACATTTTCGTCACTGAATTAATTCGAATTACACATTTTAATAATAAATCGGTAGCAAAGAAATCTTTTCCTTGAATTTCTCATTGTTCTTCTTCTGGATTAGTTCTTGTGAAATATCAAATTGTCTGTGAATAGAACATAACATTATATTGAAATACAAACTGAAAGTCAAGATACTAATGGTTATTTTACAGATGTGATGTGTAGTGTTTCACTGTTTTGTTTACTAATTTGTATTTTAATAGTTATGAATAGTCTTATGACAAACTCCAATAATTCTTAAACTAGATTGAGGTAAAATATTTATATTTTGATGTATATTATCATCAATAACTGTCTAATACCAATTTCGAACTATATTTTAATGTAATAATAACAACATATGATCGATTGACTAATTTAAACTAGACAATTGTCTACATCAGCTCAAGATGACTTTTGTTATAGAAGTTGGTTGCAAAAAAAAGATAGAAGGAGCCAGATCAAGAAAGCATCAGTTCGTAAAGTCATTAACTGTCAAGCTGAGCCTTGTATCTAAATGAAAACTACCTGATTTGAGACAGTGTTGATAGAAACCAATGACTGGAGGCGTTGTATGACAAGGATCAGGATAAGTTGCATTGGTTTTGTCTTGCCTTAGATCCTATTCATTATTAAATTTGTATCAATTTTCCCGTAATTGTTTTATAAAATCCTAGCTGGTAGGAATTATTCGTGCTTTGGAATTGTGATAGATGTTATCAATACTGATAACTGATGATTATTAGTTAAATAATGTCGAAGTATGAACTGGTTACTTCCGAACCAGATGTTTTGATGCAATATATTCATTATGAGAGAACTAAAGATTCTCACTATAATTTCATACAAAGTTACAGAATGTACATAGCTGTGGAATGCGAAGCTAGGTCGAAATATACAACTACTTTTGGTTGAATTTCAATATTATTTTCGAAGCAATACAAGTTTATCTTTAAATGAAACTAATCTGCTTTTTACAAATAAAACATTTAATCATCATGTGAATCGATGAACTTTTAATTGAAATTAATATCTCCAATAAATGAAAGTGTTTCTTAATGACCATAACTTGGTAAATCTATGTTTTTGTTCACGAGGCAGGATCAATAGGATGTACAATGTCATTAATATGAATGTGTAACATATGATTTGATTATAGTTATAAATTCCATATATTACATACTGATATCATATGAAAAGTTTATAAACTTGAAATTTCATAGCATTAAATCAAAATATTTTCTTACTTATGCCTGTTGCCTCTGGTGAAGGAGGATAGGGTGACGACCACGATTCTCCAACCAACTCTGTCCATGGTTCTCCTTTCCAGTATTTGTCAAGTGCTACTCATTTTTTATGTCTGCCTCCAGTTGCTAGTGAAACGTGTTCCTTGGTCTATCTCTTCTCCTTTGCCCTTCATGATTCCAGGTTTGGGCTTGACTCGTGATGGGGTTTGATGATGTCCTATCCATCTCCAAGGTCCTTTGCTAGTTTCCTCTCCAGTTGGAAGCTGGTTTATTCTTTCTCACAGTAGGTTGCTACTAATGATTTCCGTCCAACGAATATGAAGTATCTACGGTAGAGAAGTGTTTATAAATAGGGGTACTTTTTATTATGGTTATGGTAGCTCTCAAAATTTTACCTCCGTACGATATAACTGTCTGGACGTTCTAATTGAGGATTCTGACTTTGATGTAGGCTGACAGTTGTTTTGAGTTTTATATGTTCTTCGATTACTGGAATGCTCCAATTGCTTTGCCAACATCTGTCTTCACATCTGTATCAGATCTTCCATGTTCTTTGATAATGCTGTCTAGGCAGGTAAAAGTTTCCACTTCTTCCAGAACTCGTGAATCAAGCGTGATCGGGTTGGTTCAGGCTGTATTGTATTTTAGGAGCTTGCTACACTGTCTTCATTTGCATTAAAACTCTGCCTTTAGCCTTTTGCATGTTACTGCCGGTCTTAATACTACATAAAGAAGGAAAGTTGGGGTGGGGCTAGCAACCCCATCCAGTAGAAAACAGATTTGCTAAAAAAAATGCTAGCCAGAAAATCAATATGGGGTTAATAATAAAATTTCTTGCAAAATAAACAATCAATAGATCTAGTTTCTGTCATGTTTAATTGACAAGAAATTATGTATAGACTCCATACTTGATACGTCCTACATATTACCTATGTGAAATCACTGAGGATGTTCAATACTTAAAATATTCTGCCAGTCATATATAAACATATATTATCTTTCGTTTACTACATATTTCTTAATTCCTTTTGTCTATACTGCGTTCTAGTTCTATACTTCTGAAATAAGCTGATAATTATGTTCCCTTTAAGTTAACAATTTTTATGAGTGAATTCCACGTTATTCTTAAGATGGAGTTTATACTTAATCAAGATATTAGTCGCCCACTTAAAGTTTTCCAAAAAAAAAACACATTTCGACAACAAAGTTGGTTGGAATAAGGATATTTGTTCAGATGAATAAGTGAGAGTATAATTTCATACTGAGTTATGGAGATAGAAAATGTCAAAACTTTAGTCTTAACCTATCATCTGATAGATTCTTATAAGATGGAACTAAAGTGATTAAACTGTAACAGAAGCGTTAAAACGTACCTTCGATTTCTTACGAAATATATATAGAGCATTCATACCTAAATTGAATGGTCATTAAGTAGTAACCAATATCACATATATTTAACAAGTCATTAGTGCCCATTGAGTTCTGTCTATCACATTTCTATTTTATTTACTAGTTTTAATAATTCACTAACATATCCCCTGTGTCTTGATGTTAGATGATTGAATGCAGAACTTCTCACCAATTGCCTTCAATCATCTATTATCATACAATTTATAAGAATAGATGTACGACCGATTTAGTTGAAGCATAAAAAAATGTCGATTTATTGAGTTTTTTCTAGGTCTCCTCATGATTTTATACCAACAACCTCATCAAGAATCCAGTTAACTTTCTGTGAAATATACTGTAAAACAAGTTATTTATTCCCAAATTTTGGTTGATTTTGTTACGAGAGTCTTAGTTCAAGTATACTAAAGTAATAATATCAGTAAGAATAATATTGGTAGCAGAAGTAATAATTTATCTACAGGGTTTAGTAACTTGGTGGGTACTGATATATATATATATATATATATATATATATATATATATATATATATATATATATATATATATATATATATATATATATATATATATATAGTAATTCTCATTTAATTATGGATATCTTTCCTATATAAACAAAATATAATTTTCATTTTACGGTATTTAATCCATAGACTAACTTTATGGAAGCTATAAAATTGTAATTATTGTTATTACGGCAATAAAACAAATATAGAATTTGAATGACAAAAAAGCCGATATAACGAATCAAAAGAAGAAGTATTTCTCCCTTTTCTTCTCCTTTTTAACATAGTAATAAAAAGAAGAGAAAAGAAAGTTGAAAGGACACAAATGTAGAAGTAGAATATATATTTAATAGATAAAAATTTGTTTCATTTTGGTAATAATAAAATCAGTTTGAATCAATTGGCGAATCTTTCATTTACATTTGTTATAACTTAATCTAATTTACGGTACCACTAAAAAATGGGGAGCACTGGACAATCGCTTCGTTACATATTTGAACTTCGTGAATCAAGCTCAGGAGCTACTTGTCTTGTAATGAATATTCAACCATTGGGTTTAAATAACTGTCAGATGCTTCTTAGTTTTTAATATTACCCTAACAGAAGTCAATCTGTGAAGAATGTTACCTAAAAAAAATGATCTTCAGAAAATTTTTTTATATAAATTGCGGAATCGCTGGAAACCAAGGTGGACTGAATGACTGTTTCATCTGAGTGTAATTGAATGTAACTTGTTTCATATTGAACAGCTTTCACAAAACCACCAATTTGATGGTAATAGTAACAGTGTTGATGAAACCTATATCAACATCTTTCAATGGTAGTTTTAATCATAGTTAATATATGCTCAATTATTCCCAGGTTGTATAACCCAACAGTTAATATATGGATGTTGTTTTTAGTTAATTATTAGTGCACCTGAACGGTCAAATTATTGAGTTATGTATTTCTTACGAAAAAAACCTAAACAGTAATATTAAACTTTCAACAATATGTTTCGTTACTGTAAATATTTAAATACTAAAGAGTTACCCTACTTCAATAGTTAAAATCATCAGCCATTTGAAGCTAGAGCACCATGGAAAACCTAGAAACACTGGACGGCCGTTTCATCCTAGTATGGAACTCCTCAGCAGTGCGCTACCATGATCCCACCTCACGAGATTCAAACGCTTAACCTCTAGACCACTAAGCCGGCATCCAACGTAGTAATGTCAACTAATCTACGAAATTGAGTAACACATCCACCATTGTCTTCAGTGAGTTACTATCTCACAACAGACCCGGTTGAACTCCACTGGTCATTGACAAGTCTTGGGTTAGAATCTCGTGAGGGGGTTGTGGATTAACACTGATGAGGAGTCCCATACTAGGACGAAACGGCCCTGTAGTGTTTCCAGGCTTTCCATGGTAGTCTAACTTCAACTAACTCATGATTTCAACTACTGAAGTTACCCTACTATTAAATTATTTTTGACAAATACAGATTTAACCTGTAAGTTCTCATTTTTTTTCAAATAACCTTGAGTTACTACTTTTCTTCTATGTATGTTTATTGTGGTCACTTCGCTGAATTTAATATGTAAAATCTAAACATCAATATTGATTTATATTATTAACATCAGTCAACTGAATAGAAAAACAAATGGTGTTATTCCTATGTAGATTAATTCTTAATGTCAATAATAATGATAACAATATTAATTATTAAGTGACCATTAAATATACATTCAACTACACTTGATGACTTAAATGACACGTCATTTTTTCAATAATGAATGACAGTATAAATGATGAATAAATCAAAATTAATTTAATATTTATTTTTGTATTATGTCAATACATATGATATAATTGAAAATAAGTGAATTCAATTTAATCTGTCATTTGGTTCAATAAACAATTGAGGAATTTATGAATTGATCTAAGCTCAAAATATCATGGAAAACCTAGAAGCATTAGATGAATGTTTAATCATAGTATGGGACTCTTCAAAAAGTGGACTAAATTTTTATCAGTCTTCGTTGATCTTTATTCATCCTAAGTGAACTATCTCGATGTGAACTTTTATATACAAATTTTGATGTATTTGACTTGTTTCAAAATGAAAGAAATAAGCTTTTTGGATCTTACTATCAATCATAATTTAAATATACTAGAACATTAAACAAAAAAATGTATCATAGGGTCGACATGGAGTACACATATCCAATCGGCTTACGGCTATAATTATTTTAAAAGAGGTTGACCATATTATTTAGCTGTCTAAATTGTAGATAGTTAAGCAAGGTTTGAATATGTAACCTAGTGGTTGAAAGAGTATTGCTTTAACTATCAAATTAAAGTTCTAATGTGTATAAAAATTAAGATTTATAGGTGAACTTCTGTTGTCTGATAGTTATTTACCGGCTGAAGATTATTGTTCGCCATTTCGAGCTTCATGACTTACATAAATGTATTATCAAGCAACAATGAAACTATTTGATATGCTGACATCTGAGCCTCAAGTTATTATAAGAATGTACTGTGATTAATTACTAACTTTCCACTTCATTTATGAAATTTTTTTTCAACATCCGTTGATTTACACAAGGATCCTTATCATTTCTGTAGGTTTTTTGTTAATTGGCACTCGTCAGTAAAGCAGTATAGCGATACCAAGACCAGAAGTCACATTACAATTCGTTAGGTAGAATTTAATGAGCTAAAAAAACTAAATAAACATTACGTTGGATTTGAAGTGGTAGAAAATATTTACTCCTCAAGTGAATAACTCTGTTGATAACAATTAGATTGTTCATTATTTATCGAACAATTAATGCAAACATCTTAGTTCTGTAGGAATCCGAAGTTGTAGATACACAAAACATGACTTCATAGCCTTTTGTCATTCATATTCAAACCCACTCCATCGAAAATATCTTCAGAAATTTACAATATACATAATTCAGATACAATTTTGGATAAACATGTACGTCAATATTTATATACATTATATTCTATCTTCTCAATTAACTACTTACCTATCGTATATATTATAAAACATTCGGCATTATCACTAGTCGTGATGATATTCATGTTGATATTCGATTAACACTGGTAAAATACAAAAAAGGTTTCATGTATAAAACTACTTTGCAATATACATTGTGACAATCATTAGTTCGATAATACGAAAATGATCAAGTATCGATTATTCTTCTACATACATTTATTTCAGTTGATATCATGAATGGATGAATGTTAGATCACCATCGAAAACCTAGAAACACTGAACAGCCGTTTTGCCCCAGTATGGGACTTCTTAGCAGTGTACATCCACGATCCCACCTGGCAAGATTTGGACCCAGGTGCTATCAATCTCGCGCACGAACGCTTAACCTCTAGACCGTTGAGCTGGCATCCAACGGTGTTAATGTTTAACTTCAACTAATCCATGATATTGCGAGACCGTTCATCATTGTCTTCATTCAGTAACGGCCTCTACAACAGACATGATTAGACTACACTGACCAGAGTTTCTCACTAAAACTCCAACAAACATCTTAAAACTACTCACTAGTGAGTATTTATCCATTCATGTTATCAACTGAAATTCAACAATCTCAACAATCCTATACTGATACATTAATTTGTTTACATAAACACTTAAATGCACGTGCTTACTTGAATTAAATCAAATAATTTTTCCTTTAAGAAAATAATAAATAAATCTGTATTAATAAAAATGAGTCAACAGAAGAAGGAAAAAAATGTCTAAGCGTATATACACAAAAAGAAAAGCCTTAATTATAAACATTTTAATACATTCATTTATTAATCTTAACCCCCACGTCTCTCTCTATCTCTCTTCTCATTGGTGGTATTTTAAGGAGAGAAAAATAAAAATCACTAGTGACCACATTAATTTGATAAAACACAAAGAGAAAGAAAAGAAAACAAAATAAAGGAAATGTTTAAAAGACAAAACTGATGTTTATATAAAAATACTTTACCTCTTATAGAATACAAAAGGTACATAGGTTGAATGAAGTTAACATAAAAAAGGAAAATTGAAGGATGAATTAGTTCGCATGTATACGTATATGTATGTATGTATGTATGTATTTATGTTTAATTGACTAAATAAGGGTTTCAAGAATGAATGATTCAGTTGATAATTTCAATTACTGTATTCAATAGAAGAATCCATTTGTTTATAGTCACTTATCCTATCGACAGCTGGACTATTATGCTATTATTTTACACAAATTTCTATTTTATTATTAATTTTCTTTAAAAAAATTTTAATATTAATTTTAATATGCAAATAAAACACATTTTGATTTCTTCACAAAAAAATGTCGTTTGTTATTAAATAGGTATATACTGCTTATATCAACAGGTTTTTCTTTTCAAGTTTAGAAAATAGATGAATTAACTCAAATCAAGGAAACGTTATCGCTTTAAAAATTCTTTTTAATATATATATATATATATATATATATATATATATATATATATATATATTTCAACAATAGTGTGTGATAACTCTTTTGACTAAACGCTTGATTCGGTTCCGTAAACCTTTTAAATAACCCACCAGCCTAAACCTACAAGGCAATTCGAACACAAAAGAAAAGGAATGAAGTATAGAAAAAACAATTTATTCCAAGGTTAGTTTATGTACGGAAATTTGAGGGTAATTATAGCATTTCAGGTGGCCTTTAGCTTCTGTAAGTTTCTAAAATCCTACTAAACATAGTAGCAGAACAGGTAATCATCAAATCAGAAATGTGACACGTGACTTTTCACTTTTTGCACGTTTCTGAGAAATTTCTGCTCAATGTTGATTGAATAATTTGTTTCCTAGCTCCAACAGTGTGGTATACCTAAATTTAAAAACTATGAATTATAATTTTTTGTAAATGACTCTAAATTCATGTTTATGATTTTAATGTTAGTAAGGTTACCATAGAAATAACCATCCTTGGAGTTTTTCTAGCGAAAGTTGAATCATTTTTTTAAAAATATGTATATTGCAGAACGATCAATGGGTTCGCGTTGTTGACTATCTTCAGAATAAATCCTTTGAAGTTCTAGTTTTAAGTTATAACTTTAAATGTATTCATAAAAATGTGGATGAAAATTTATATATATATATATATATATATATATATATATACTAATGACAACGGATGATAAGTAAGCTTTATCATAAAATATTTAAAGATTAAAAATATGAATCAATGAATTCAACCAAACAAATAGATTTTTATATGTTTATAATGTGTTTTGTTGATTAAACTTAAATTTCATATCTCTTCAAGGATAGCCACTTCTGATGTTTACTAAACCACATTGTAACATTTTTTTCAGTACATATTTCTTATTTATTGATAAGTTATAAATTATGTAAAACAA
The DNA here is from genome assembly GCA_946903255.1 of Schistosoma spindalis. NCBI lineage: Eukaryota > Metazoa > Platyhelminthes > Trematoda > Strigeidida > Schistosomatidae > Schistosoma > Schistosoma spindalis. The sequence goes on along the minus strand of OX336416.1, from coordinate 76,727,483 downwards.
TTAGTCCTTTCAAAAGTTGAGATCATGAATCAACTGAAGTTAGACAACCATAGAAAACCTGGAGGCACTGGACAACCGTTTCATCCTATTGTGGAACTCTACAGCACTATACATCCACAACCCCACCTCTCGAGATTTGAACCTAGGACCTATCAGTCTCGTGCGTGAGTGCTTAACCACTAGACCACTGAGCTGGAGGCATCCAACGGTGTTAATGTTTAACTTCAACTAATCCACGAAAATGAGCGACACATCGACCAATGTCATCAGTGAGTTACTATCTTTGTTACTGAAATTACTACAATCACCACAAAACCCTTTCTGATACAATTAGTTCTGTTGACAAATGAGAAGATAAAGATTTTCAGCACTATATGATATATTAGTGTAACACATTTCGAACAATCTGGTCACACATGTCTGGTGATTGACTTATACACAAGGGGTAAAGGGCGTAAGTAAGTAAGTATATATGGTTACACATATGCTTAAAATGAATATTTATCTATGAAAAATCAAAAATCCTTTAGACAAATAATCAAAATCTTTTTGTGAAAATATAAAATCCTTATGATGAATTTTAATGTTTGAAATATGTCGTTAAAATATTATTCAAATAACCTGTTGTCAAGAATATTTCTATTAAATACATTACCCTAGTTAATGTTAATGAGAATGCCTTTTCTGAAAGAATATCCTATTATTGTTATGCAGTTAATCAGTTTGGTTACATATACTACTATCAATATAATTATTAGTAGTATAACCTATGAAACATTAGTAAATAGTTTATGAAAATTTTAACAATTAATCTGTCATCTCATATCCTTTACTTGTTTGTTTTTCTTCAAAAATAAAGAAAAATTTAGTTCATTTATTGACAGTCTACTGTTTAACACATCCGGTTTGAAATGAAATAGGAGAGAAAAAAAACAAGCAAACAACCGAATGAAAAACATGTTAATTAACTCTTTACGACACTGATGACAATAATATTCATTATTATTATTATTATTATTATTAGTTATAATAATTATCAATATATAAGCACGTGCTTATTTTCCCATATTCCATTTTTTCTATGCTTAAACAAAAATAACCGAACTAATACAGCTGTTCATTGTTAAAGTTTCTGACAGGAAGTGGATATATATATATATATATATATATATATATATATATATATATATATACTCACATTCTCATTATGATCTCGTTCTAGTACTTTTACACAAATGTACGTGGACATTTACAAATGAACTACTGTACCAGGTGGGAAAAAATTGTATAGATCTAGTTATTCTATTTCATTACTAAAGATTTTATCATAAAACTACAATTTAAAAAAAACTATTCTTATTAAAATATAAAACATATGTTAGTTTTTTATGTCAAACGTTTATTTGTCTATGAGAATATTTGCTTTCATCATCAGTCAGTGATTAAAAAAGTTGAAAAATGCTATTTCTTTTGATCCCTATATATCAATGCCGGCATAGCGGTCTTGATGTTAAACATTCGCGCTCGAGACCAATACGTCCTGTGTTCGAATCCAGCGAGCACTGTTGAGTAGTCTCATACTGGGAGGAAACGGCTATCCACTGCGTCCATGTTTTCCATGGTAGTCTAACTCCAATTGACTCATGATCTCAACTAAATTTTTTTGTAAATAAGCGATTTGTATTTGTCATTACAAATCTTTTTTCAGTTTATCATCTCCCATGATTTAATACTTTGAATGTTCAATATTCTTGAGGGAGGAATTTAAGTGTCAGGTCAATGTCTGATTTGATGATCAGTGATATTTGAATATTTCATTCATTAGTCATTATGAAAAATAATAAATCTTAAACTGTAGTAACTAGTTGGCCTGAAGATTTGAGTTAAACACCCAAGACACATGTTAGCCCCAGTTATAAATTTATTCCCATTATATGGGGATTTGATACGATACATAAGTTGTATAATTAATCGACAATTAATGAATATTCGTCAAACTTAGGTTTAAACTACGTCATGTAATAACTTTTGATAAATCTAAACACTGGTCCCAATTAATTTATACGTATTTTTGCTAACTTTAATTTTATTAAGGATTAGTTGTTATGATAATAATATTGTCATATCTTAGATTCACTTATTTGATATACACTACTAATTTATTACCTGCTATGATTCTGCACAGATAAACTAAAAATGAATATTGTTATGTATATTCCTGGTTTATATGTCACAGCATATTTTAATCTTCAAGATATCTTAATAAACTCTATTTTGAACCCCACTAAAGATACTTCTGGCCTTACGCTCGGTTAAAGATGCAGAGTTAGACATAGAATTGTCAACTTCATACCATAGAATAGACTCCACTACAAAAATAATTGACTAGAATAAACTCTACTTTGAGAGTTGAAGTATCTTCATACAGAAAAGTTATAGTCCATCATATTGAAAGCTGTGATTCTTCGGAAATAACAAGTTCTATATCATTTTTGACAATACATGTTTATGAATGAAAACATCAATTGATGGTTTTTGTTTGAACTCAGACTACTACATACAGACTGTAGCTTCATTCTTACAATTTAACATCTCATTTATCTGTTATGCAATTAAGAAATATCTGACTGTTTATCTCTTAACATTGAATTCAATTATGACTGACAAAAAATATTAAACACTATTTATTGTCACTTCATTGAATTTTGAACTAATGAACTAATATATAGTTTATGATATTTTACATTGACCTTATGACCTTGTCAGTTTTTGTTTTAGTAATCGATTTAAACACCATATTCAATTTTAATTAATTTTTGTAAAGTCACAAAGTCATATGTTTTTCAAAACAATTACACGTTGAATATATCAATAAATTTAATCCATAGAACTCGGTCAACACTGATGAAAAATATGGGACTAACTATTAGTTAGTGATCAGTTAATGTAAATATTACAGTCCTATAGGAATTCAGATTACATTTAGACAACTCAGTGTTAAGAAATCGAACTATGAAGTTAAAAAACATGAGTTTGAATCCCATAAGGGGCATCACGCCCCTTAAGATTGCAAGCACACTTTGTTTGCAAATCAAAACTCGTATGATACCTAGATTCAATATATCCTTCCCAACTGAGTTTAATTACTTAACATCAATATTTAAAAACATAATGATGTAAAAAGAGAGATCAAACTAAAATTCGTAACTCTCATCTACATAATTAATGAAATGATCATAGTATATATTCAGCATTCCAAACTTAAAATTAAAACATATTTTTCACGATAATTTATCCATGTGATTCGAAATTGATTTCCATTAGTATCCCAGAAATATTTGTCAACAGATTTTATGAACCAACTTCATATGGCTTCTATGATATTTAGATATACACTGGCTAGTAACTGAATTATTAATTACTGATGAACAGGATATTCAATGACCAATGTTCAAATCTGGTGTTGGTAATAACACACGATAATAGTGAACTATCAATAACATGATATAATCAAGAGTTTATAATAAAAATGCGAAAAGATAATTAATCTTAGTCGATGAAGTTGCTATTTACATGAGACAATTGATTGTATATAGTTGTATTCTTATTAGTGTCATTTGTACTTTGAAATGATAAAACTATATGAATTTCTTGATGATGAAATATTCTTTGAAATTAATAATAAAGCAATTGAAAGTTAACAGCAATTTTTTTTCAAAAAATAAACGCCGAAAATTATCACATCTTGAACATCATTGTTGCTTATTAAAATATCGATTATCCTTATTGATTCATTTTTGTATTGTTCATTAGAATCTTCCCATTAATGTTTAGGATTGCAATCGATCAGTATCTTATAGGCTAGTAGCTATCAGGACTCAGTAGCTAAGTGGATAACGTGATGGTTTTTTAGAAAACGGTGCTGGGTTCGAATCATGTCGTAAACATCAACTATGGAATGTAGGTACATCCAGCCGACGAGTCCCAAATAGGACGAGAAGCGCGTCCTGGATTCCACTACTAGACACCATCCATCTATGCTTATATTCAGATTAATATTTTGTCTGTAGATTCTTTTTACTTATTAAAAGGAACTTCGCACTTTAGTAATAGTGTTTAAAAAAATTTTATCAGCTGTGTTCTTATGAGTTCTTTTACTAAGCTATCACTTCTTTCGATTCGAATCTTTGAAAGACATTCTCCAACTTGTTAACCTATAGTTTAGTTGAAATTTTACGGAATATTAACATCAATATTCTCATCACTTGATAAAACAAATTTGGTCTCTGTTCTGTTTTATCTGTTTTCACCTAAATGTTATTACAGTAAGATGATACAAGTTTTTCATGTTTCATAGAATAGGATGGATTGTAGTTAGAAGTGAGACCAAAGACTACCGTTTAGTTCTATTTAGGACATATACTTGAGTTTCAAGTGAATCATAGTAAATAAATAAGTTCTAAATAGAATAGTAATAAACATGTATTAATTATATTTGTCTGTTACATTCTGAGCTGAGTGGTTTAATTATGGAGCTCTCATTACTTATCATGGTAACAACGCTTGTGCTTACTTCACGTAGAAGTGAACAGTTTAATTGATCCACTAGAGTTAAATCAACCTGATTTCATGGTATTGTCTGCGAACGATTACTTCTGGAAGTTATGTTAGCTTTATTTATCATTGTGTTCGTAATTAGTATTTCATTCTAGTGATCTGTGGTCATGTCATTGGTTCACCTTTTCCTGGAAGGTTGATATTAACTTCGAACCTGAAAAAAACGACATATCTTTCTTTAGCATCTCTACAAAATATTCTTGAAAATACTATAGTTATCTCTTAAATCATTATTTAGACATTTTAAAAGACTGTCATTCATAATATATTTACATTATAAAGAAAATTCAATCAAATATTTAATCCGATAGCAACATATTACTACAATTAAGGGAATACTTCCGGTCTCAATTTAAAAATTTACAATCAGTAAATTGAATAAATAATCGAGTAGTAATTAAATTATGAGATTAATACTAACCACTGAATATTGGCTAAGTGGTTTAAAGATAAAGCACCCACAACAAAATCTGAAATTCCTTGGTTCGATCTCCTTCCCCCGATGTTCTATTGAATGTACACCGCAGATATGAAGATGAAACAGTTGTCCTATTTGTTTTTAATGGTTGTCTAATTGAAATCATGCCGCACGGTCAGTCCTTTTATAAAAGCAATAGGCTGATCTACCCGCAATAAAGTTTTAAAATCAGTAATGAAAAATTAGTATCGTTGTTTTGTAATTAGTAAATATTTATTACGAATAATAAATTGTTAATGGTATGTAGTAATATATAATATGTTATTATTTTTTTAATATTTCCATCTTATAATTAATAACACTAATTATCATAGTTAACCGTTCGCGCGCGAGACCGAAGGTCCTGTATTTTGCTTCTACGTTCCCAATGATGATCTAGCTTACATCAACTCAGGAATTCTACTATTACAATGAATACAATCTCCACAAAACCCACATCCTAATAATGAACATATTTGTTGGTTAGTCAAAGAAAATTTTGTTTGAATTTGTCATATCTTATTCAAGTATATGTATACTTACAATCTATAATACAATATATACTTTTCTTAAGTAAAATGTCATGGAAAATTGCCTAAATATAGTGCATATATTATCATTAAAATACAGATTAGTAAAACAATTCCACGAAAATAGTTTGAACTAGACAGTTTATGAATACACACAGAAATTATCAAAATGACCACTGAGCGTAAGAACAAACAATTGAAAATCGATCTTGATCTATGTAATTTTGTATTGAAACAATAGAAAATACATTTGCTTTTAATTAATGCAACAAGTTAAATTAATTGTATTCGAATAATGCAGATAATCATTTCTGAATTGTATTTACCTAAGTAATTTCTAGCTTAAGACGAAACAACATGTTTACACTTTGATTTTCAATGATTTTCTTCTCTATTACTCTATTAAAACTAAAACTGACTAGTGTTAAATATATGACGTTTGAAGAAAAAAACGCAAAGTTTGAATCCCAGTTTAAGTACTATTACATATATCTAACAGATGACTCTTGCATCTTATCACTATCCATACTCTATCTGTTCTAATAAGTTACAACAAGCTCATTATGTTGTGTAATCTTTTTAAGATCTCTTACAGTAATCCTATTGAAAGAACTGATAGTAGTGTGCTTTATACACTTTGAATAAGTTATGATTACTGTTATTATTTATTATTGATAAATAATAGTTCAAATGAAAAACTACTAGTTCATAGACTTACTGAATAGTTTAAAATTAATCTTTTAAAAACCTTTTGACTTAAGGATATATCAAGGCAATCCACATAGAAGCACATAAAATATATACCAACATGAAACTAATCAATTGAAGCCTTAAATAACAATAAGAATATACAAGTGAAACAATACCAAGTGAATTTAATCTTTTAACTGTCTATACTATGTACCAAAAATCTTACATTTCATTAGTATTCTATTCTTAGTAAAATGAGTTAGATGAAAATAATAGACATGTTAAAAGTATAAATCATGCTTTTATTATACCTATTTATGAAAACTAGTTTTGTAAATATAGTACTTATGATATATATTAAACGATGATGCACGTGAATATAAATTTACTAATTCTTTTAAATCAAGTGATATACACATGGATGATTGAAAATGACAGAATTCTAACCAAATATAGACAACTTCCTGTATTACAATACTTGACTAATTATTCATTTAATCTATGTGACTGCCTTATTCGAATAATTGATCACTTCCGTTTCGACGTTTAAATAATTAAGTATATATTAATGTGTATGTGTGTATTAGAAAGAGGACAGAGAGATGAAGAGGTAAATAAGGAGGAGAGGTTAATGTTGATTAAAATTATAAGTTGAATTATTGACTAAGTAACTAATTAGTTGATATGAATAATAGTCTCCTTTAGCTAAATCAATTTTTTAGATCTAATATACAAATAAATATTTATGTATATATTAAATCATCATGTAAACATTTATCTAATATGAGCTCTGTAGTTATGTTCTTTATCTTTGAACAGAGTAGAAATATCATTCATTTTGTATAAATACATGATTTGTTATAAAAAATATTTCTAACTATAGGCTAATGAAATATCACATGACCTTACTTTAATATAGCGATTACGCAACATGATTAGCATAGAATTTCATTAAATTCTTGTTGTTTAGAGAGAGTATAATATTAAGACAATGATGTAATGAATAGAATTAATATAAACAAATAATCTATTAGATGAAATTATATTTTATTGTTAGTGAATACAATAGTTATTATCTTAAACCTTAAATTAGATGGTGGTTGGAGGTAGTCAACAGGAAACCCTGAACTCTGGTTTCGTGCTACTTGGTTACTTGGTCGATAGCAATCGATCCACACTAAGAAGGACTTGACATACATGACATTGATCACCACCCAGTGATCAATCAATTATGATTACATCTTGATTCTACAAGAGGTCGGTCGCGGCCCAGATAGTCCAGTGGTAACCTCTCTGATTGTGAAGCTGGGTGGCACGAGATCGAGTCCGTCGGGGAAGACCGGTCTTCTCAAGATTACAGGTACACTTTGATGACGAGTGCCAAGTAGAACGAAACTCGGGTCCAAGGTTTTCTGTCGACTACCTCCAACCACCATCTAATCTCAACATAGTGCACGCAATGTCAAGTCACCTAGACTAGTGGCCACATTGCAACTTGGTCGATAGCATTCGATCTGCACTAAGAAAAAGTTGACACACATGACATTGATCATCACCCAATGATCAATCAATTGTGACTTAAGCTTTAAATATTATATTCATTTTATTAAACTAATTTGTATCAGTTAAATAATAATTCCAATAATTGTTTATCTTTTTTATAGGTTAATCTAAATTAACATCCAAAAATTGAATTATCAGTTATAGGAAAGTTTGATATTATTCTGATATTATTATGACAAGTGATATGTCTTTAGAAGAATTGAAATCCTTCTTAATGAAATCTAGAACGCTTTTAGGTGAAATAGTAACTAAAAAAATAGATAACAGAAAAAAGTAAACATATTTTCATGTAGGGGGAGCGTACACTGAATAGATGTTTCTGTAAAAATGAGGTGGATAACAGAAGATGGGAAACCAGTATATAGATTTTGAATACTTATTTATTATTATCAGGAAAGGTTTTTGTGGATATTATAGTAATTTTATTAGTTGAGATCATGAGTCAATTGAAGCTAGACCACCATGGAAAACCTAGAAACACTGGACGGCCGTTTCATCCTGGTATGGAACTCCTCAGCAGTGTGCATTCACGATCCCATCTCACGAGATTCAAACGCTTAACCTCTAGACCACTGCGCCGGCTTCCAACGGTGTTAATGTATAACTTCAACTAATCTACGAAATTGAGTAACACATTCACCATTGTCTTCAGTGAGCTGATATGTCACAATAGACCCGGTTGAACTCCACTGGTCACTGCTTCTCACGAGGACTCCAGGAAGTGCATCTTGAAGTCAGTCGCTAGTAAGCATATGTTGATTAATATCAGAAGGGTTATTTGTGAATTATTTATTACGCAGTTAGTTTACAATTTTTTTTAATGATTCCTACTGTAAGCGTCTAGTGAACTTACTAACCGTTGTTATATCTATTACCGTTTAAATATTACGGTAACTTGATCAACAGTGTATTGTACAGTTCTGTAACATAAGAAACCCTATTTACTTACCTATTGAAATTTATTCCTTATGTTACGTTTTACTCATATATTTTATGCGTATATCCATTTGAGATTTTAAGTCTGAATAATACGAAGTCGCTTACTGGCTTCTTTAGTATTCTAATTCCTAGTTGGCAACGAATAAGACAATATGTTGGCTGTCATTCGTTTAACGTATATAGTAAACTACTTTGGCATATCAATTGTTCGTTGGCATATCCAAAATGTTATAGGAGTTCCGGGCTCCAGACATTTAAGTCGATTTTACTTAGTTGTTGAATCTTAAACAAAATGATCTACATATTCATCTCTAGTCATTTTGTCTCAAAATACATTGCCTGTTGACTATCATTGTGAAGAGTTGTTGTCTTGGAAGAGTTTACAAGTGAAGAGTTATACCAGTAATTTTGATTTAACAAGAGTAAATAAAATATCTTTCATGTAAAGAATAATATACCTTGAGTATTAAAGGTTCAAATAACAAAAATGAACTGACGATCTAATGAAATAATGAAATAGGAATTTATGATAAAACTCAGTTATAATTTATTATTTTTACTATAAATAAATAATACATTTGTAATATCCCAATTAGTAGAAAAATTAGATTTTCTGACATTTCGTGATTCAGTGTAAGCCACTTTTTCAGAGAATAAATAACCAAAACCAAATCGCTCCTTTGACCTTGGTTCTTTTGAGGTTAGCCATGAAAATATCTGCTAGAACAGGACCTGACGGACTTCCTATTGCTACAATATTGTTTTTGTCGGTATATGATATTGCTGAACTGGAACTGAACATCTTTTTTTGTACACATGATTAACAGTAGTTTGAATTCTGATGCTGGTAGAGGTAGGATGTCAGAATGTTGGCAAATTATGTCTATGGTTTCAAGAAGCGGTATTTTTGTAAACAGTGATGTCACATCAAAGGAAACCATAAACTTACCGGCAATACTTATGTTGTTCATGCTGTTAGCAAATCCTAATGAGTCCTCCAATGCATACATGGCTAATCGTTGACAAACCGGTTCTAACTTATCCGTCAACTATCGTGCAACTTTGTGGTAGGGTGAATTGACCATTGACAGAATAGGTCTAAGTAGAATACCTTGTTTATGTATTTTTGATGAACTATACATGTGTGGCAAGCGAGATCCACGAAAGCGTAGGTTATTGAAAGTGGAACTATCGATAATCTTCTTTACTATTTATTATACAATTTATTTAACTAATTATTCTGTTCAAAAACCGAGCGATATTTATCGATAATTTGGATATTTCATGATTAAAGAAAAAAATCAATAGGAATTCGTTATCGAATATACACTTACAGAAAACAGCATGATTGTAATGATTGACAGATTAACTGTCATATGATTCTTGTATTATTTATTGATTTCTATTTATTATACTTGAAAGGTTAAACTGTATACCACATCAGCTTATTGACTTTGTTTATATTAGTAGTAATTTATAGACAAAGTTTACATAGTCACTCTGTATACGTATACGTAAATTGTATAAATACTGATAAAATTAATAACAGTTTAGATTGATATCATGAATAGATCAATGTTAGACCATCATTGGAAACCTAAAAGCACTAGACGACCGTTTCGTCCTAATATGGAAGTCAGTAATCTCCACAACCATTTACTGATAATTAATAGTAGTTATTAAATTATAAAGAATTAATGAAAAGAAATAATACACTTATTAGGTAATATTAAATATGGTTTATATGTTGCATATATGGTTTTAAGATAAAACTAGTGTTAATGATAGACTTATCTTATTTCAGAGAATCATTAGGAAATACTGAATGCCATATCAATACGTACTTACAATCTACGAGGTGATTGAAAGCTAAACTGTAAGGATAGTCTATGAGTAATTTGCCATTGAGTTAATAACCAAGAATTTGTTTGCTAACCTTTTTGACATTAGATTTAATTCGTGATATAATAGAAATGCTATCTTAATAGTTGAACTCATGAGTCAATGTAATCTAAACCACCTGGAGGCACTAGACGACCGTTTCCTCCTAATATGAGATTCCTTAACAGTGTGCTTTCATGATCCTGCACGAGAAACTCGAACCCGAGATTTTCCGTCTCGCACGCGAATGCTTAACATCTACACCATTGAGTCGGTATCCAACTATGTTGCTATTGTTTTTAATTGGTGTGTACCTGTTATCATTTCAAAGTTTATTTGATTCAATAGATTATTGCTTTCGGATGAAATAAAGAAACATTGTAAAAATAGCCAGGAATTAAATAGGTAATATTCATTTTATAAAAAAATTTAGAAACTTCCAGTCACAAGCTACAAATCTTAAAGTTCAGTCTGATCTATGATATATATACCAGAAGTTATGAACTAATTGAATAGTAATTCCTAATAATAGGTGATTATATTAACTTAGTAACAAAATAAAATAGAGTTCGAGAATATTTATAATTGTAACTGTTAGATTAATATTCCAAATGAAAAGCTAGCAGATCAAATCATATGTATATCATTCACATGACAATTCATTAGAATTGAATCAAATTCACATTTTTTGTTTCTACTATGGACTAGTAACAAATTATATCCATTTTTTATAGCTTATCATTTAATGATACACACATGTGTATATACTAACTCACTTCCGGTATTATTTTCTTAATAGAACTACACTAAAGTTTTAATTGGAATTTAGCAAATCTCTATAATTAGTAAAATATTATATCCCTACCCCCTCCCTCGAACCAAAAAAACAATATCTTAATTATAAGAGAATTAAACATGTAAGAAGTTGAATAAGTAAATGTATGGAGAGTAAAGGAATTTTTTGTAAAGAATAGAAAGGTATTAAAAAACATAATACCAATGTATCTTGTTAAACATAACAACAGTAATAATACAGACATTATGATTTATGTATTTTCATATTACATATTACAGACGAAAATTAATAGATTGAATTTTTATAGATTTTTAATTAATTGTTGTCAAATAAATGTATGTATGAAGATGACCTTCATTTGTATTAGCCTATATATATATATATATATATATATATATATATATATATATATATATATATATATATATATATATATATATATATATAATGAGTTTGGGGTCATCGTAACTGTACTATTTATTGTGGTACTTTCCTAGTACACTTGATATATTTATTAACAAGCTTAGAAAACGACTAAGAGAGGAAATATAAAAGGAAGAGACATATATAGTATCTTTATATAAATGGATATTGAAGAAATAATTGAAATAAAATAACTAAGATTCTATGAGAATCTAACATGTACTATGAAAAGTTATTAGATATTTCATTGTAGATGTATACGATAATATTCATGTGTGTGAATATTTAAACCTTTTTGTCAACATTTAACATTAGTTATTTGTAATCTTTAAATTTATCCAATCCTCAAAATGAAGTGATATTATGTACAGGTATTAAGAGATTTAGCGTTTTTTTAACACTAATACGGCTCTTCTTCGGGATAATGAAAAACTCAACAAATTCAAGATAACCCTCAGCAATAAGTTCCAGGCCTTTTGTGATCTACTCAATGGAGGAGGAACTACTATGGAGAGCAACTGGAAAGAGATAAAAGAGGCAATCACTTCAACATGTCATGAGGTTCTGGGCCACAAGAAGCACCAACACAAGTAATGAATCACTGTTGATAAACTGGATAAGATTCAAGAAAGGATGAACAAGAAGTCAACAATCAATACCAGCCGAACAAGGCAGAAGAAGCCAAGGCACAAGCTGAATACACAGAAGTAAACAAGCAAGTGAAGAGGAGCATCAGAACTGACAAGCAACAATATGCGAAAGATTTAGCGATGACGGTGGAAATGGCTGCAAGAGAAGGAAAAATGAGACAACTGTATGACACAACAAAGAAACTCTCTGGAAATCACCGTAAACCAGAACGACCAGTGAAAAGCAAGGGAGGCAAGGTAATCACCAACATTGAAGAACAACGAAACAGGTGGGTAGAACACTTCAAAGAACTCTTGAATCGACCAGCCCCACTGAACCCACCCAACATTGAAGCAGCACTCACGGACCTCCCAATTGATGTTGGCGCACCGACAATCGAAGAAATCAGCATGGCTATCAGACAAATCAAGAGTGGCAAAGCAACAGGACCAGACAGCATTCCAGCAGAGGCACTGAAAGCAGACGTAGCGGTAACTGCAAGGATACTCCACATATTCTTCAATAGGGTTTAAAGATGAGGAACAAGCATCAACAGACTGGAAAGAAGAACTTCTGGTCAAAATACCAAAGAAAGGCGATCTCAGCAACTGTGACAACTACAGCGGAATCACTCTTCTCTCAATACCAGGAAAAGTCTTCAACAAGGTATTGTTAAACAGGATGAAAGACTGCGTAAACGCCCAACTTCGAGATCAACAGGCAGGATTCCGTAAGAATCGATCGTGTACAGACCAAATCGCAACTCTACGGATCATTGTGGAACAATTAATTGAATGGAATTCATCGCTCTACATCAACTTCATTGACTATGAAAAAGCATTTCACAGCATGGACAGGAAAACCCTATGGAAGCTTCTTCGACACTACGGCGTGCCTCAGAAGATAGTCAATATCATACGGAATTATTATGATGGATTAAACTTCAAAATCGTTCATGTAGGACAGTTGAGAAAGTCGTTCGAAGTAAAGACCGGTGTCAGGCAAGGTTGCTTACTCTCACCCTTTCTCTTTCTCCTGGTGATCGACTGGATCATGATGACGTCAACATCTGAAGGGAAGCACAGGATACAGTGGACATCTAGGATGCAGTTGGACAATCTGGTCTTCGCAGATGATCTGGCTCTTCTATCACAAACGCAACAACAAATGCAGGAGAAGACGACCAGTGTAGCAGCAGCCTCAGCAGCAGTAGGTCTCAATATACACAAAGGGAAAAGCAAGATTCTCCGATCCAACACAGCATGCACCAATCCAATCACACTTGACGGAGAAGATTTGGAAGCTGTAAAAACATTTACATATTTCGGCAGCATCATCGATGAACACGGTGGATCTGATACAGATGTGAATGCGCTGATCGGCAAAGCAAGAGCAGCATATTTACAACTGAAGAATATCTGGAACTCAAAACAATTGGCGACCAACACCAAGGTCAAAATTTTCAATACAAATGTGAAGACAGTTCTACTGTATGGGGCGGAAACCTGGTGAACTACAAAAGCCGTCACCCAAAAGATACGCGTGTTTATTAACAGTTGTCTACGCAAAATACTTCGGATCCGTTGACCGGACACTATTAGTAACAACCTACTATGGGATAGAACAAAGCAGATCCCAGTGGAGGAAGAAATCAGGAAGAAGCGCTGGAAGTGGATAGGATACCCATTGAGGAAATGACCCAACTGCGTCACAAGACAAGCCCTGATGTGGAGTCCTCAAGGCTAAAGGGAAATAGGGATACCAAAGAACACAATACGCCGGGAAATAGTGATAGACATGAGAAAAATGAGCAAGAAATGGATGGAACTAGAAAAGAAGGCTCAGGACAACTCTGTCCTTGGAGAATGCTGGTCGATGGCCTATGCTCCATTAGGAGTAACAGGCGTAAGTAAGTAAGTAATTAAGTGATTTAAATTCAGAAGGGGTTTTGTGGAGATTTAACTAATTTCAATAGTTGAAATCATGAGTCAATTGAAGCTAGACCACCATGGAAAACCTTGAAGCACTGGACTGAACTCATGATTTTAACTATTGACATTACTAAAATCTCCACAAAGCCCCTTCTGATATTAATCAACATATGCTCACTAGTGACTGACTTCAAGAGACATTTCCCAAAGTTCTAGTGAGAAGCCGTTACCAGTGGAGTTCAATCAGATCTCTTGTGACATATCAGCTCACTGAAGACAATGGTGGATGTGTTACTCAACTTCGTGGGTTAGTTGAAGTTATACATTAACACCGTTGGATGCCGGCGCAGTGGTCTAGTGGTTAAGCGGTCGCGCGCGAGATTGATGGGTCCTGTGTTTGAATCTAGCGGGAGGAGACGGGATTGTGGATGCGCGCTGCCGAGGAGATTCACAATAGGACGAAGCGACATCCAGTGCTCCCAGGTTTTCCATGGTGGTCTAACTTCAATTTACTCATGATTTCAACTAATGAGATTTAAATTTATTTTGTTTTGTTTACTTGAATCTTCCTATTAATGTTTAGGACTATAATTGATTGGTATCTTATTGGTTAGTGGCTATCAAGACTTAGTGGTTAGGTGATGTATTTTTATAGAGAACGGTATTGGGTTCGAATCATGTAGTAAACTCAAACTATGGGATGTAGGTACATGTAGCTGATAAATCCCAGATAGGATGAAACTTATGTCCTGAATTCTACTGCTAGCCATTATCCATCTTTGTTTATAAATAATCTACATAATTATATTACATATTAATTCGGTACATCGAGATTTTTATTCATTCTATAAATTAACATTAAGCATGATTACTGTAACATTTAAAAAAAAAGAAAAAAACAACAAGAAAAGTAGAAACCATAAAAATTAATCAACACAAACAACATTTAAAAAGGAAAATTAAACGCAGTACAATCATTACTGATACTTCATTGAAACATTCAAATTGTTAAATACAAATAATGGAATTATGCACAAAAGGCATAGAAGAAAGTAAAATGTTAAGTTGTATAATTAAGGTTACAATATAATTTACTTTTAAAGCTTGTTTCTACATTGTATTGTATTGTTAGAATTATTACTTTGTATTCATCGAGTTTCTCTCTTTCTCATTTTCTTTCTTTCTCTTTCGTTTCTAATCACATTATAATAATATTAATGGTAGTACATCGTAATACATGAAAATATACATGCTTGCAATATATAAACACTCAACCATATAGTTAACATTCTTTTTATACACATAAGTACACTATAATAATACTATATATATATATATATACATATATATATATGTATATATATATATATATATATATATATATATATATATATATATATATATATAGTATTTTGTATACTTGTAATCACTTTCCTTTCAAATTATGTGCTATAAAAATTCACTTTTGGTTGACAATAAAAAGAAACCTAGCTAATAAGGACTAATTATTATTATTATTATTATTTATTATTATTATTATTGATGCATAATAAAAATTAGTTTTTGCCCGACATTTAATTAAACATAATACAACGGAACAATTCACTTGTTTCTATTCATTAATTGCTTAAACATTCAAAGAAAATAAAGACAAAAAGTATAGAAATATTATTCAAAAGGGAATTACAATTTCTTTCCCCTATTTTTTTCTTCTTGTTTTGCTCTTAGATTATTGTTTGATTTTGTATATAGAAACATGAATTGACTTTCTTTTCTTGTATAGGTATATGTTTTGTATTTGTATGTAAAGAATACAATAGTTTATATGTGTATATGTGTAAGTTAAATGTGCGTCTATCGATAATCATATAAAATATCAAGATATGCTAAATTAAGTTGTTCTTAATCAGAGAAGTAACTTTTATATAGAGACATTTCAATTTACTTGGCGCCACTGATGTCATATATATATTCCCGTATAAAATGATTGATTGGAAAATGTTTAATTTCGACATTTTCACCTGTAATCTTTATTATTATTATTATTATTATTATTATTATTCGTTTTTGTCTCCTTTAAATGTTGGTTAATTTTCTCTTCTATGAATTAGTACTATTGTATATATGTAAGAAAACAAATTATAGATATTAGTTACTATCTATGTGATTACTAATAGATAGATAGTGTTAGTCAAAAAGTATACTTCTTTTTGACATTTTTTCCATAAGGTAAAGGTATTCATTAAAGGAAAAATATGATTCATTTAATAGAAACACTTTTACTTGTCACCCATTCTCTTATTTATTCATTCATTCAATCCTCCGTTCACTCTTTCACTGGATTAAGACAAGTTTCTTTTTATCTCTATAATAATAATAATAAGTACTACTATCACTAAATATTATAACTTGGATTATTATTATCATTAATAGAAAGCTTCATTATACTTAAAAACGACTAACAGTAGTATAATAGTATTAAGTACTAAGTTATATTGCATAAAACATTTAAATGCAAATAGCCGAAATAAATAATTAGACAAAAAAGCGATTATATATATATATATATATATATATATATATATGTACCTTGGAAACTAAATAAAAGATAATAATATATATGTTAAGAGGGTAGAGTGAGAAGTGAAAAAAGAAACGAAAATCAAAGATAAACCAACGAGAAAAAAAGAAATTAATCTACATGATAACTGACCAGTTTGACATTTTCCATTTTCTAACAATACATATTAATTAATTAGTTTAATTTCTATTTGCTGTTGAGTCCATTCTAGCTTATAGAATTTATAACTACACCAAAAGATGATTTTTTTTATTAAATATCCTAAATCAGTTTCAATGTAAATTCAATATAATTTCTGTAAAACATCTTCAAAGAATTGGAAAACTTTACAAAAAGACTATAATATTCAAAAGTCTCAAGTAATAATTAAGTAGGCTTTCATATTAAAATTCTAGTTTACAGATGACTTCAGATTTCAAAACTCAATGACTTCTAGATCAAGAATCTTATCGGTGGAATACAGATGTGAATGAGTGAAATATAATACTTTTGTTATTGACTTTCAGTAATCATCTGATATTGTTCTTTGAATTCTAGCAGATTAGTCTGTAGTTAATTAATAAATAATATATTCTCAAACTGGAGAAAAATTTAAACAAATCATTCATCTAAATTTTGATTTTGAAGTCCTCTCAATTCATTCAAAATCCTAAATGAAAAAAATTAACCAAAGATCTGGCCGAAGTTTATAAATAATATGTTTATAGATTGTCATAGCAGAAGAGAATTATACATGTGTAATAATGTACAAGTGATCATCTGAATTGATGTAAACAGTTTAACTACATGATAATTACTGAACAAAACCCAATACATTGAAACTAAGCAAACATCGAGCATGTTAAAACACCACTTAAAACAAAAATACATTTTCTGCTTGCCCCGATATACCACCATTAGATGATAATATGACCGTTAACTGAGAGCATACTACCATTAAACTAGATACTCGATCAATAGGCTACATATAAAATGGTAACATATCATACCAGATACATGATTCATTAAAAAATACTAGAAACCAGAGTATAGTCTAGACAATCTCTTTATTCAGCACAATTACAAGCAGATTACACTCAGTGATCTGATAGTAGAAATCAACGGTAGAATAAAAATTGCATATTAAGTCGTAAGTAAGCTGAAAAGCAGTTTGTCCACTTTCAGTGGCTAATCACACTTTACTTTCATTAGTCACATATCAGGTATAAACTCTGAAAACTAATTATTATCATTCGAGATCTATATCCAATTACTGAGCTAAATTCTTTACGGATATATGACAGCTGAAACTTTTTCTAAAACTGTAGCTCGATCGTCCTTTGTAATAAATAGGTTTTATATGCCCAATAAAACAGCTAAAATCTGTGCTATTTACTTTCTAGGAATCTATTCCGTTTCATCTTTCTTACACAGTAATATGAACGTCCCTCCTCTATATTTGGAAAACTATACTAATTAGGTTATCGGGATAGTAACTAATTGCTGTATGCTTATTATCACGTTTAAGGACTTAGTTAACGATAACGTCGACTTCATGTAGAGATGCGATTGTACAGCTTGACAGTAAATATGTTGAGAAAAAGATCACTTCAGTTAAATTTCGTGTTGTTGATATTATAATGTCAAACTGCCTCATCATTAATGCATCGACTGAGTTTTTTTTCAGTCGGTCTAAGTTCATTCAAGGTTACTGATACAATTTTGTGAACAAGTGTAAACTAGAATACGGATTAGACTCATGATTCTTTACTGAACACTTCAAGTCACCTAACCACATTTAACGGAATAAATACGTAATTTTCAAAAATAACCTATTCCATTAAAACAAATTCTATTTGTTGTCAATAAACAAAGACAATCAATAAGATTGTACAATAGTAGACATACAATTTTTGTCATGTAACAACTTATCAGAGATTATTCAAGGTAGCAGAATAAATTGGCACAAAAAATTACAATTATATATATATATATATATATATATATATATATATATAAACAGTTGAAGTGAATATTCACGATACCGGAAGTGGAATTAACTAACCAACACAAAATCGTCAACATCATCTTCGTCATTATCTTCAGTGTCAATACGAGAACTTATCGAAATAATATTGGAAATATGAATTGATTAGAATATTACTATGCTTATTATTGGTAGTAGTAGTAGTAGTAATATTAATCATGGATCATAGATTCTGTATTTAGTTACTGGGGCCACAAACTATTTGATTTTTTTACGAGTTAAAAAATTGCACCATTACTACGTTTGTTTATAAACTCATGTGTCTATATAAATCTATATGTATGTATGTATATTGATATTTTCGTGAGTGTCATTATCATAGTTTTTTCTCATATCAATATAGATAAGTTTTTAAAAAAAATAGAATAAAATAAGTCCTTAGCAGACATAATTGTCAAGCTTAAGTTATATGAATACAATTTAATCTAAAAATAAAAAAACACACTCAATTAGGTTTATTTCCAGGGTGAATGATTGCATACACACACATATATACATATGCACAACTATGTCTTAAAGTATCATGCTTTATGTTTATGCGTTTCATGGTGTGTTGGTGATTGTACTTCTATTTCTTTTTATCAAATTGAATAGGTTGGTGATTAAATTCATCACTTAAAGTGTTATCCGAAGTGTGTGCATATTCATGATCGTAGTGTAGGTACTTCAGGGGGTGGATAGGATATATCTCTAGCATTACCGATAATAGATGCAGCACTAGTAATGACACTTTCAAGTGCTTATGTTTGTATGTATGTATATATGAACGATAGCTCTCCATAAACATCTACAATAGACCCGACGAAATGAGTTTGTGATCAAAACTAATGCATTAATTTCTTTAGTCAATTATAGATTCTCATTAATCTACCCAGTAATGTGACCATTAAATTTATTCACAAAATTTTGTCATGTTCAGGTTAGAAGCAATATCATTAGTTGTTATTTGTAAACTACTTCATAGTTGCTATAGTAATGAATGACATTTTTTCACTACACCCTTCTCTTCTCCATCCTTTGATAATACTTTGAATCTATTTAACTTTCCCATGATTAAAAAAGGTTTTCATATATTTGATTTATATGATATTTAGTATTTTCCTAATCGATTTATACGAGACAAATATCTAGCTTCGTAAGTATAAGGGATTTGTGAAACCTGTTGAATTTTATAGTTTACACAACAGACTGACCTAAACTAGACAATTACTGAAAAGCAGGGGGCATTGAACAGTTTTTTTACTCTAATAGCAATCAAAACCAGGACCTGTCACTCTCTCGATGTGCATTTAATATTAGCACCCAATAGCTTCCACGTCTAATTTGAATCGATTCATGATACTGCATAATCATTTTCCAATGCTATTGATTAGTATCTGCTTCCTATCGGTCTTACATTTAATTTTATGGATTTTATGAAGATAATTATGTTAGTTATACATACTAACTAAGAATAGTTTCAAATACAGTTTCTATTATTGTTGGATATTAACCAGAAGTTATTGAAAACTATGGAACGGTCGATAATTGTGATGATGCTTTTGTATAAGATGAACACTTACACTCTTTTGGTATTCTAATAAACACAATACTATTGAACCAACGAATGAAAATACATTGATCGTTATCCTAAATTTTCATCAAATCATAATCATACATAAGCAGTATGTCATAGTAATTGGTTGATAACCGAATGAATATCAAGTTGATTGACTTTACGTATCATAGATTTTCATTACAATCAGTATAATTTAATGCCTACATGAATATTTTTAAAACAGTATAGCTGCATTGAAAATGTGTTTTTATCACTGATAAACATCAACACTAAAGAACTATTCAAATAGAACGAACAAAGAATATCAGTGAAATAATGGATTGATCTGAGTTAGACTACCATTAAAAACGTGGAAGAATTGGGCAGCCATTTTGTCCCACAATGGAACTCCTCTGAAGCATGTGTTCACGACTACGTATATAGGACTAGAACCCAGGAACTTCAGTCTTGCATTAGAATGTTTAACCCGAATCGGCATCCAATAGTGTTAATGTCTAAATTCAATCAACCCACGACATTGAGCGACGATCTTTGTTTGTATGTTTTATTTAGATGTCGAATTCATTGACAATAAGCAACTTTAAGTCAATATAGCAATAAATAAGTTAAATCAATAGCGAAACCTAATAAAAAAAATGATTCAAAGAACCTTATGAACACATAGGAATTAATTATACATGTTAAAGCGATTTACACAATATACTTGATTACTAACTTCTAGTTATTCTCATAAATTATATTCAATAAAATGATAATATTTAATAGATGAAATAAATCATTTAGAGTTCTAAAATAAAGCTTGGTGCTTCATAATATTCATGTAAATTTTTCCTCCCCAACAGACATGTGAGGAAAAGAAACGCATGAAGAAGTTGATACATGTTTTTTTAATTATATAAGTTTCCAAAAATATTCTCAAAGGATTAAATAGTATGATAATGATAGATTTAAAATGACACATTGTTATGTGCTTTCTTAAATTGATATTGCTTATTGACAGGGTAGTTTTCAGAGTTTATCCACATTAAACCTATCTTAAATTGATCTTGTTTTTTTTTGTGTGTGTGTACAGTTAAATGTATTGAATATCCACACACTTAAACTTTCCTAGCACTAATTAGCTAATAACAATCAGAGAAAGTATTATATAATAAATCAACATTAATTCTGTATAAAAACGCAATAAAAAAACATCTCAGTTTAGTGAATATAACTCCTCCCGGAGCCCCTCTGGGGCTACTGCCGGTCTGAAAACGTTAACCAGAAAAAAAATAATGAATATAAAACAGTTTCATGGTAGTTAGTATTTGACATCATAACATTACTTCAACTTTTGGGGAATTGATTTTCCCAGTGGGAGCTAACGGACCCAAGTTAGAATCCTTAAAACGGATATCATTTCTCTGAAAATTGTAGGTACACCTTAATCTTAAATAAAATCTACCATGAAATTCATATTCATGGTTTCTTCCTGATTATCTTTACCCACCTTAAATGAAAACATAATATATTCAATGTTCAATCATTTAGACTAATGAGCAACATTAAGAATTTATCTACAATATTCATTCGTCAATAAAGATTAGGACAATCATGACATTGATCATCACCTAGTGATTAGTCATTAGAAAATGTAACACCGTCAAAAAATAAAGATCATAGATATTTAAATGGATTAGAAATCAATAATAATCAATGGGAACACTAATATATGAAAAAAATTAAAATTAACTTTTATTCGTAAAATTTATTTTAAATTTGATTTGTCTATTTTTTTAAAATAATGAATTTACTGTTTTCGTTGTGTTTTATTTATTTATTTTTCTTAATTTACATAAATAATATTTGATTCAATTAGGTAGATATTAGATTAAGATTAATTAAACGATGTATATTTATGAAACTATCTTACTGCTACTACTACTTACGCCTGTTACTCCTCGCGAAGGAGCATAGGCCGCTCACCAGCATTCTCCATCCAACCCTGTCCTGGGCAATCCTTTCCAACTCTTTCCAGTTGTTATTCATCCTTTTCATATCTGATTCTATTTCTTGAAATAATGTGTTATTTGGCCTTCCTCTTTTCCGCTTCCCTTCAGGATTCCACGTTAGGGCTTGTCTCGTGATGCAGTTTTTTGATTTCCTTAATGTATATCTTATCCATTTCCATCGTCTTTTCCTAATTTCCTCTTCAGCTGGAAGCTGGTTGGTTCTCTCCCACAAAAGGCTGTTGCTGATGGTATCCGGCCAATGGATGTTGAGTATCTTGAGTAGACAGCTATTGATAAATACTTGTACCTTCTTGATGGTGGTTGTTGTAGTTCTCCAAGTTTCAGCTCCGTACAGTAGAACTGTCTTGACGTTCGTATTGAAGATTCTGACTTTGGTATTGGTTGAAAGTTGTTTTGAGTTCCATATATTCTTTAATTGAAGGAATGCGGTCCTTACTTTGCCAAACCTCAGCTCCACGTCTGCATCTGATCCTCCTTGTTCATCGATGATGCTTCCTAGGTATGTGAATGATTCTACATCTTCCAGAGTTTCGCCACCAAGTGTGATTGTATTGATGTTCTCCGTGTTGTATTTGAGGATCTCGCTTTTCCCCTTTTGTATGTTGAGGCCTACAGACGTAGGGGCTGCTGCTACACTAGTTGCCTTTATCTGCATTTGTTCGTGTGTATGGGATAGGAGGACTAGGTCATCTGCTAAGTTCAAATCGCCTAATTCCTTCTAAAACTAAGTTACTATTGATTTGAATTTTATAAAAGACCGATTTAATATTATTGAATAGATTAGTCAAATAATTTTGTTATCAAGTGGATCATTTCATTTCAGAATAGGGGTGTGTGTATGTGCAAACTTTAGTATTGTAACAATTGAATTTATGAGTCAATTTAGGTTAGATTATTATTTAGAACTGTTTCGTTCTAGTATGGAGCTCCTCAATAGTTTATAGTAGACTCTTGATATTCTAACATATTTAGAGACAATCAATGAAATTCTTGAATCAAAACTCTAAAAATAAAGTCTGATCATTCTTAAGAAGCAAAGAAATTAATTGTTATTAAGTGACCGGATTAGCAATAATAAATCAACTTATTTATTTGTATTACTGACATATTATATTCAAAACGTCAATAAAATATCAATTTCAACGTTTGAGATCATGAGTCAATTGAAGTTAGATCACCATGAAAAATCTGGAAGCACTGAACGGCCGTTTCGTCATATTGTGGGACACCTCAACAGTGCGCATCCACGATCACACCCCCGCTCAATTTCCTGGATTGGTTGAAGTTAGACATTAACACCGTTGGATGCCGAGCGGCTCAGTGGTCTAGAGGTTAAGCGCCCTACGCGACATTGATAGGTCCTGCGTTCGAATCTCGCGGTGGGATGCAGGATCGTGGATGCGCACTGTTGAGTTGTCCCATACTAGGACGAAACGGTCGTCCAGTGGTTCCAGGTTTTCCATTGTAGTCTAACTTCAATTGACTCATGATTTTAACAATTAAAATTTTTTTATTAACAATTTGTCAACAAGTAAACATGTTTACATTTATATATATATATATATATATATATATATATATATATATATATATATATAAAGGGTTCAGAAGTGTTTTCTAAAGTATGGTCAACTTAAAAAAAATCGTATTCGAAACAAGTTCTATTTCATTCCATTTGGTTTAAAATGTTATTTTTTCTCTTCCAGATAAACAGATTGTACAAAATTATAATTATTACTTATTATGATGTAATAGAAAATTACTGTAACCTTGACCTATATTCATTTTTCTTAAAAAAAACAATAATTTTGTTAAAGAAGATAAAGGGAGTTTTTTTAAATAGAAAAAAGTGTGAAACTAATCACTGATCAATCTCTTCTAATATGATATGATATATTTTAATTCGACTTTTGTTTATAAGATAATAAAAAAAGAACACTTTCCACAGCAGGTGTTCTTAATACATTAAGTTGCCACGGTCACATCTTATATTTGTCATTTAATATTTAATAAATAGAAATGAAATTTCACTAATACATTATCCACTTGAATGAATTTTCTGAAAGTAAACACAAGTATTCACACACATATGCACACGCACGCACACACTCTTTCAGTAAAAGAATGAAATAGAATGAGACCTCACAATTTCTTCTCCTTTTAACATCTTCATATCTGCTTATTTTTTTATTTGTTAATGTGTACAAGACAAAAAGAAATTAATCTAGACAAATGTCAAATACCAACAACAAAAAATTGTTATCCTAGTTTCTAGCGTATGCTCTTGTAGTTATCTGTCTGTAAAGATGTTATAGATGTTAATAAATAAACACATGGATATGAGCTTATGCCTGTGGATGTATATATATATATATATATATATATATATATATATATATATATATATATATATGCGTACATTTTTAGATGGATAACTGAATTTCGATAAAAAATTGTTTTTCATGCATATAATTATATCTGTTAGCTGAAATCAAGTGTGAATTGAAATATTTACCATGATGCATTAAGCTGACCACTTAAATAACTATAGTAGACAAGCAATATTCAGGAAAACAAATCAAATAACAATATTTACTGACCGACAAAATCTCCCTATTACTAAGTATACTAATTTAATTATTAGACAATAAGTGGAAGATTACTAGATTTCCATTGATCTAGGTTTCATTCAGGTGTTTTTGGCACTCAGGGGTTCAAACCCATGTCATTGCCGTTAACAATTTACATCAATTCTTTTAATATTGTCTCATTCTTAATATTGGTAAAATCCCATCAGTTAAATTTCATCATAGCCTTTTATTTTTTTGTTAAATACAGATCCAGTCTAGATGGTGGTTAGAGGTAGTCCACGGGAAACCCTGGATCCGAGTTTCGTGCTACTTGGCATTCGTCGGCAAAGTGTACCTGTAATCTTGAGGAAACCGGTGTTCCTTGACGGATCCGATCTCGTGCACCCAGCTTCACAATCAGAGACGTTACCACTGGACTATCTGGGCCGCGACCGACCTCTTGTAGAATCAAGATGTAATCATAATTGATTGATCACTGGGTGGTGATCAATGTCATGTGTGTAAAGTCGTTCTTAGTGCAGATCGAATGCACGAAACCAGAGTTCAGGGTTTCCTGTTGACTACCTCCAACCACCATCTAGTCTCAACATAATGCACGCAATGTCGAGTCACCTAGACTAGTGGTCACAGTACAACTTGGTCGATAGCATTCGATCTTTACTAAAAAGGACTTGATACTCATGACATTGATCATCACTTAGTGATCAATCAATTGTGACAGATCCAGTCTTTCAGTTTAAATAATTTTTACAATAATTCTTCAGTAGAAGACATTGTAAGTTTCAGAAATAATAGGTATATAAAACAATGACCAAACAATTATTCGAAACTCTTCAATTGTCAATTATTCTCTAGTTAACATCAGCATACAATAATTAATAGTTTTTAACTATTGGTGAAAACTTCACTTTATTCCACATTAGAAATCTGTTAATTCTTTAATGTTTACACTACTTATCTCTAAATATGTAGGTAGTATATATGCATTAAACAATGAAAAACATGATCCTTTGTTCAACATCGTTATAACAATTTCAGTTACAAGATATCTAGGGTTTAATTCAATTTATAATGCAATGAAATAGTTGACAATACTTTTAGGTAAGATAAATTCATGAAATGATGAAAGTTTTATCATTGATTCATTTTAACAAAACAAACATAGTGCCCAATAAAAACTAACTTTTGAACTTATCCTAAAGTATTCTAATTAGAAAAATGATTTTATAGATATTATAGTAATTTAATAGTTGAATTCATGAATCCATTGAAGTTAGATCACTATGGAAAATTTTGAAGCATTGGATGATCGTTTCATTCTAATATAAGACTGATGAATTCAATTATTAAAATAAAGTATTCAAATGGAAATACTAAATATTATGAAATTTTATATCATTGAAATGTAAATCCATCTTTTTCAATGTTTTACTTTTCAAGTGTTTTCTTTTTATTGAATTGTAATAATTAAGTTGTTTAATGTTATATTATTATTGTCAATATTATTACTACAAATACTACAAGTTCTATATATATTTCCTTGAAAGAAGCTTGGACCAGATAGCCAGGTGAAACACTGAATTTACTTGAAATACTTTCGCTAAGATTCATCCTCTTTAATGTGTACAAGTACTATGCTATAACTTATGACTATTAAAAATTTACAATTGCGCATTATAACAAAAAATTGTTTTAGTTTGTTTTATTATTAACAAATAAAAATATCTTTATACCTGCTGTGAATCCACGTGACATTTTTTTTCTTGAGGATAAGTCATCTTTTTTCCTTTTTTTGCAAATAGTAGGATACGTCATTTTGAAAATACAATTGGACATCATACCTACTCATGATTTCGGTAATGTTTTCAAGTCTAACAACTAATAACATTATATATATATCCACCACTTTTGATCCGAATTAATCACAGGATGTGGTCAATAGTAAATTTTAACCTTTACATTAAGCTGTAGGGAGTCTCATTACTTTCTTCTTTTTTTTGTATATTACACTCATGTCTGTATATAATGGTCAATTGTATGTCTACATTGAAATCATACAAGTAGGTATGAAAACAATCGAAAAAGAAAAAAAAGTATATTTACATTGAAAAGTAACTTTTTTTGTCACTCATTTCTATTATAACTATTTACTTGTTATATATTTAATAATAAATTAATATAAAACTATCATATGGAAGAAAGAACTTGAATTGTACAATAGAATTTAGTTGATTCATTTAACATTGAAATTTTAAAATGTTTTCTTTTATTTTTAAGAGAAAAATATAGATATTACAATATTAAAATGTTATTTTAAGTGAATAATCAAAACAATATTGAAGTAAAACACATAATATGTACATATGCCAATATGAAACTGATTGCTTAAAGATCTAAGCATTAATGGGAAGATTCAAGTAAAACAATACCAAGTAAATTTAAACTTCACCCGATTGCATAAGAAAATGGCTATTAGGATTCAGTAGATAAGTGGATAATGCGATGGTGTTTGAAGTGAACGGTACTGGGTTCGAATCCTAGAGTGAACATCAACTTTGAACTGCAATTACATTCATCTGACCAGTCCCATATAGGATGAAACGCCACTATCTATCTTTGCTTAGAATGCTTGTAAATTAAGGCAATATCGAAGCAATACTCACAATATGCACATAAACCAACAAGAGACTAATCAATTGCAATATTAAGCATCAATGGGAAAATTCAAGTAAACAATACTAAATGAATTTAAAGCAAGTATAAGTTGTTATTTATATTATGAATTTCTATTCAATAATATACAATTATTAAATTATTCAAAAGATATATACATAATTGAAATTGCTGATGAGAATATTTAAAATGAATTCGAAACTCATCTATAAGACAGTACATTTTTAGAAATACAAAAAAGTATATTACGTCAAAATTTTTTAGGGGGAGGAGGGATTGAAAGAAATATAATTTCTTATAAATTGAACTGTGAAAGTTTTATTCTAACTACATCATAAAAATAATAAACAAGTTAGTAGAATTATAATGTTCAGATATGGATATAATTAGAATTGAATAAAAATAATTATTACAATGGTTACTTGGAAATAAATCCTTATCTCTAAAGTTTTCATAAAATGAGAAAAATAAAATAAAGTTGTACTTTAATGATAAGCACTAATGCAACAAGATCACATTTATCATTTAGGTAAAGTATTCATCTTAATTACATCACAGTGTGTACGATTTTTACTTACAGTAAGGGTCAAGGAAAACAACTATGATTTTAAATTTATTTTGTATTATCAGAAATGGTTTTGTGGAGATTTTAGTAATTTTATTGTTGAATTCATGAGTCAACTGAAGCTAGGCGATTATGGAAAACCCGGAAGCACTGGACAGCCGTTTCGTTCTAGTATGGGACTTCTCAGCAGTGCGCATCCACAATCCCGTCTCCTCCCGCTAGATTCAAACACAGGACCCATCAATCTCGCGCGCGACCGCTTAACCACTAGACCACTGCGCCGGCATCCAACGGTGTTAATGTATAACTTCAACTAACCCACGAAGTTGAGTAACACATCCACCATTGTCTTCAGTGAGCTGATATGTCACAAGAGATCTGATTGAACTCCACTGGTAACGGCTTCTCACTAGAACTTTGGGAAATATCTCTTGAAGTCAGTCATTAGTGAGCATTTTGAACTTAGAATAAGATCTTTGTGAAGTTCTATTACTGTAGAAACTTTTTTTTCTAATTTTGAAAATGCTCCAGTATCTAGTTCTTATTTATTCCATCATAGGACACATCATGTAATCTTATTTTATTCTTGTAATAAACAGAAAAGAATCCTTTTTTAAAGAAGTAATATTAGTCATCACAAATCTAGACATATTATACTACACATAACTGAAATATATAAGATGAGCTTCCCTTTCAGCAACGAACTCTTATCACTAATGGAAAGTGGAAGATATTAAACTACTTGTAACATAGATAGCAAACTACATTTATTCCTATCTATTGACTATTACGTACCAACTGATCAGATAAGATTATTTTACATGGATCATCATTTCTACCCTTAGACTAAACATGAAATAATCTTCGTCAGCTAATGATAGGTCATGGGTTCGGATTTCGGGGGGGGGACGGTATCGTTGATGCGCACTGTTGAGGAGTCGCATACTAGAACGGAACGACCGTCCAGTGCTTTCAAGTTTTCCGTGGTCGTCTAGGTTCAATTGATTCATGATTTCAACTATTGGAATTTCTTTTTTTAACACGTGAAATATTCATTAACAACAAGTATAATTATGAATATGAAATAGAATAAGAGTAGATAAATGAGATAGGCATATGAAAATTTTCTAGGTATATACGTAGGCGTAAACTTCATTTAGTAACATCATGTTTTATTCTTAAAATACTGTCACGCCTACAATACTTATAGAAAAGAGAGGGAAATTCAATGTCTCTCATTGTTCACATCTTTTTTTATCCCATTTTTTTCAGCATTACTTTTATTTTAATGATCATTGTAAAAGTAATACACCACATAGTATGTTACGATCCCTTGGTGAATATATATATATATATATATATATATATATATATATATATATATATATATATATGTCTGTATAAGTAAAACAAGGAACTAGGGAGATCATGTATATGTTTCTATGAATTATGTATAATTTTATTTAATTTACTTAATTAGCTAAAAACAAAATACACTATGTTAATGTATTTCTTTTTCAGAGTAAAGTGTCAACGAATAGTTGCCATGCGTTTAACTGTTGTAAAAAGAAATTGGTTGAACTTATAATAGTATTTTAAGTCATTTTTTTCTCTTTGAAATAATATAAAATCATTCAAATGACAACAACAAGTATATCTCTATCATATTACATTTGTAGACAAAAAAGTGATAAATTGTATTTTATCGTAAGAGATAGATCCTATTCAATAAGTAGTAATCGATAACTAACAGTACAATTTATCATTTACAGTCTATAATTAGTAATATTACATTTGTTTTTATCATTTATCATTTGTAAATGAAATAATTTAGATTAATGTAAGTGATGATAGATGTATGAAATTGTCTACTAGTTCATAAAGAAATTAATGAGTATGTTCATTTGAAAGATTATTCAAAGATTATTTCAATAGTTTGATAAACAAGGTATAATCTATTGTTGTCGTTTTATAATAGTTTATATTTAGGATTGTTAGATCCCTAAAACTCACTTGATAGATGTTTTATTTTTGTAATTTTATATTAAAAATTCGAATTTTCGCGCCAAAAGTGCTCATTTTTATCTTCATGTCATATTTCCAACTTTAAAAAATTTTAAAGGTAAAAAACAAGAAATGAATTCATCTTGACAGCTAGATTTAATGAAATCCAGAATGCGCTTTTCGTTCTATATGGGACTCGTCAGACGGGCGTGCCTGCATCTGAGTCAATGTTCACTCCGGGACTCTAACCTGACGCCAACGCGTTATCCAATTAACTACTGAGTTCTGATGTATATATATATATATATATATATATATATATATATATATATATATATATATATATATATATATATATATTCTAACAGTTCGTATTACTCAACTTTCTACCAATCAAAAAATGATATGAACTTCAAATTTTACATCATTTGTAAATTATGAGAAACCTTGGAGTCAAGAATGTCTCATATCTTAATAAGCCTGTGGCTACACTGAACCGTGATGGATAGTATTTTTTCAACTCCAGCGAACATTAAACATTACATCAAAAACTGGAAAATAACGGCGAATCCTAGAAAATTATTGATTTATATTCATGTTACTGAATAATTTAAAAGTAGTACATGGACAAAGGATAATGTATATAGAAATTTCAACAGATATTTCTACATTTGATGCGTTCATGACCAACTATACTGAAGTTAAAAAATAATTCTAAAAGTATTTGTTTGAAATTTGGACAGTTTTTGAAACCAAAATATCCTGAAATAAACTTGACTTCATTTAAACGTATGGTTTAAACAAAAAATAATCAAGTGTATTAAATTGGAACTACAACGTTTCGATTGTTAACTAGGATCAAAATTTCTAAAAATTAACTGAATAATCGAAATGTTAGTACGGTATGCGCCACAAATGTATTTTTCACAATCATTTAACGTCATCAGATAGACACGCTTGGTTCAGATAGATATCTAATTCTCGATTAATATATTATTCCTGATGCATAAATAAGGTAGTAGAGAACTCACTTGTATGGTATTACAGATTATAACCATAATTTATAAAAATCCACATCAGGATTTTTTTATGTGTATTGAATCATAATCAGCCATTTAGTGTATAAGTCATCCTTCTATTAAGAATTCAAAATAATGAGCATTAATATTGATCAATTCAGGGTCCAAAAACTGTAAGATAAAGGTCAATTCGTTAAACAGATTTTCTATGGTCTAACTAGTATAATTGGAGAAATGTGAAATGATGATACTCCTGTTGAGGTTGAATTATGGAGACCACTATCAATTCTTCCAACAATGTATACGATGATGGTATGACTGTGTTCATGTCAGTGAAGAGTCTATGGAAGGTGAAAACGATTAATCTAACGTAAATTTTGTTAAATAATGATGATTTGTCATCAGTTTTCATGGCTTTAATGTTGGTGAGAGGTCCTCTGCTAGAACAAAAGAGTTGTCTAGTGTCCTGTAATTTCCAATAATACCCAAACTGAGATCAATCTGTAACTAAAATGATCTCCTTCTACATTAAATGTTAGATAAACGGTTATCATTCTACATACATACGAAATATAGAATAAACATTTCTATCGTTATGTAAACATGTATGATCGAGCTTTCATATTCGTCTCACTACATTCCGTCAACAACTTCATAATAAACTGGACTGATCTACTTTCTTGTTCACATAATTACCATTAGATTCATCAAACGTGATTAATTTATTTCAGTTTGTCAATTAAAAAAGAAATGTTTCAGACAATTAGCTGATGAATCTTATTGACTTCATATTCTATGCTTAATGTTATTACTAAGACAATTCTATTTCATACAGAAAATTAATTTGAGATTACCAATTATCTAACACAGACTTAACTAACAAAATATATGTTAAATAATAATACTTCCAGCAAAATTATTTTACCAGAAGAAAAGAACACTGTGAAATAAACATGAAATTCAGAAGAAAACTGAATTTGTTTACTGTAAATCATATCAGATGCTTACGAAATAGATTAACGATATGAAACTATTCATGAGTGATTAACAGCTGTCTAAGCTAAATACTCCAAATCCGAAGGGGTGTACTATCATCCGCAAAGTTCAGTGACAGAGAAAAATGAGTAAAGATCCATAACTTTTATGCTCATAGAAAGCAAATAAGAATACGAAATGATTGGGTAAATCTATATTGCACCTCTTTTCTCTAATTCGATCTTTGTTGTCAGTTAGCATATACTGAGTGAAATTCAAGTGGTTCTAATCTCCTTAATTCTTGATTCTTGATTCAGTAAACATTACATTCCCTTGTTCATAGTATTACGCACTTATTGTTTGGAATATTAAGAGTGAATAAATGATTTTGAAAGATTTATTCGATACATATGAAATATCATGATCATGAGTTAATTGAAGCTAGACCACCATGAAAAACTTTAGAGCACTGAACGGCCGTTTCGCAGTATTATGGGACACCTCAACAGTGAGCATTCACGATCCGGTCTCGCGCACGGAGGCTTAACCTCTAGGCTACTGAGCCGGCATTCAAATGGCTCATCATTACAGCATTTGAAATTACTACAATGTCCACAAAAATCCCTTTTGATACAAATGAAATTGTTCGATTTATAGGTTTTTTAATGATGTGTGGGAGATATTGAGTTTATTGAGTTCCGATTCAATGTTCTAATGATAAAACATTAACTTGCACACCTCAAGATCCTATATTTCATTCCTGTTCGACTTATGAATATTCACTGTTACTAAGTTTATATGATGATTCCCATCCATGTCTCCTTAATTTCCAGTGATTATGTAATTAAATTCAATCCATTTTTTTTTTTGCAAATTATGTTTAAACACAAACATAATATGAGTAATGTTGATTGATTATAAATGATTTTTTGGATCAAACCCTATATGTAGATTTCATGTTAATAAACAACTTTTTTAGTGGAATATACTTAAACAAAAAATGAAATCAAAATGAATACAATCAAATATTTCCCAATATTTTATTTAAAATATTTTAAAAATATTTACAAATTTATTTTATTTAATAAATCAATATTATCGATTTAATATAATCAAAATAATAATTAAAAAACAATCAATAATATAATTGATTTTTAATAATTTCCACTTTCTTGACGTGCTTTTAATATCATTTGTCGAAATTTTTGTGCTGAATTATAACGATTATAATTAGAATATATTTGTTTTATATTACATAATTTATTTGGATCTGATTCATATAAAATTTGATTGGTTGATTGAGATTTATTGATTAAATATGATTGTTGTTTTAATTGTTTAAATGAATTAGATGTTAATGAATTAGAAATAACAGGTAAATGAATTTGTTTATCAAATTTTTGATTTGTATCATTTTTTAATTGTGTTGTTTCTCTATTAACAAAAAAAAATAAAATATATCAGAAAGGAGTTTTTTTGTGTAGATATTATAGTAATTTTTAATTGTTGAGATCATGCGTTAATCGAAGTTAGATTAACATGGAAAATCGGAAATTACTGAGTGGACCATGGATGCCCACTGCTGAAGGGTCCTACAATAGGATGAAACTAACGTCTAGTGCTATAAAAATATATCATATTTATTGCATTATAGAATGGTGATTGCGATAGTTATTTATTATCATTAATTATAATGATGGTATACAATTTACAATGACATTTATTCTATAGCAAAATAGAAATCGAATGAAAAAATAAAACACAACTACAGTTATTAACTAATATGAAATCGGATTTGTGGAATAGTAAAAGATAGAAATATAAGTATATAAAACAAAAAAATGTAAATGTATACAGTGGTGGATAATTGAACATTGAAGGGCGAGACTATAATTTATGGACGGACCAATCGGATATAAGATGACAGGTTTTGGATTTTGGCACGAAATCCAGTCAGCCATTTGGTTAAATAGAGTTTTGGACATTATAACTGATATCAGTTCGTGATGAAAATTATAAATTTAATTCCCAACTTTAACCATCAACTGTAGATGATAATTCGAATTCCTCACACTGGTTTATAACCCTCATTTGGTCCTAGTTATCAGGTGGACACTCTCAAATGTCGTCCATAAATTATAGTCTCACTATCTTCTGCTGCCAGGTTTTCCACTTCCGAATGATGCTACATATTACTTATGTCTGTTGACATAAGTAGTGTACACGACAGGATCACTTATAAACATAGAATTATTAAACGTAGTATATATCTTAGAATTTACAATGAATATCTAACATTAATCAAATAAAATAAAACTAATTATTACGCTACACTAGAACTCCAAGAAATACCTCTTGAGGCCAGACTGTGAGATAGTAACTCACTGAAGACGATGATGGATGTGTTACTTAATTTTGTGGATTGATCGAAGTTAGATATTAACACCGTTACATGACGGCTATCTCAGTGGTCTAGAGGTGAAGCGTTTGCGCGCGAGACCGATAGGTTCTGGGCTCAAATCTCGTAAGGCTGGATCGTGAATGCACACTGCTGAGGAGACCCACAATAGGATGAAACGGCCGTTCAGTGCTTCCAGGTTTTTCATAGTGGTCTAGCTTTAATTGACTCATGATCACAGCTATTGAAATAAACAATCACATAAAATTAGTGTAATTGATCTAAATGATTGTTCCTACATATTCTGAATACTCTGTTTAATTTTACTGACTTACGAGATGGATGATTTGTAAGTAGTTATTGATTTTCGTTGGACATAAATACTATTTGTAATAGTTTTGTTATTTTCTAAAGACAACATTTGCATTTGTGTACAGTGATTCGAATTCTGATGAAGAGAAAACGAATCATGAATTGTTTTTCTCTTAGGTTTATTGGATGAAGATGAAGAAGAGGAAGTATCACTGGATGATCGAGTTGACAATGAAAGTGATGAACAAGGAACATTGGAATCGTTAGGTAACCCATTAATTGAATTTTGACTAAGAAGGAACTCTAAGCCGCAAGACATTTTCTGGTTAGTTATTGAATTGTTATGAATTGTTCTTGGTTTGGATGATATTGAATCTACTTGAATGGTTTGATTGATATTTTCTTGTTCATGATTTATTGTACTGAAGTTTTCCAAAAGAGAATTCTTAGTGGAATTAAGAAAAACAGAAAAGACAAAGCTTGAAATATTTAAGTAAATGTCAGTTTCTATTTAATAGTGTAATAAATTAAGAAAAACCATGATAAATAGTCATTCAGAGTAAATATTTCAGTCTTACAGAAAATCAGTCGGTGACAGAATGACTCAACGGTAAAGTCTTAGACAGTCAGGGTAAATTAGGCAGATTTCAACCCCTCAAGGTTTCAGGTATGTCCTGCTACAATTTGTAAACTGAAATGGGATCTACATATAGGGTTTGATCCAAAAAATCATTTATAATCAATCAACATTACTCATATTATGTTTGTGTTTAAACATAATTTGCAAAAAAAAAAAAAATGGATTGAATTTAATTACATAATCACTGGAAATTAAGGAGACATGGATGGGAATCATCATATAAACTTAGTAACAGTGAATATTCATAAGTCGAACAGGAATGAAATATAGGATCTTGAGGTGTGCAAGTTAATGTTTTATCATTAGAACATTGAATCGGAACTCAATAAACTCAATATCTCCCACACATCATTAAAAAACCTATAAATCGAACAATTTCATTTGTATCAAAAGGGATTTTTGTGGACATTGTAGTAATTTCAAATGCTGTAATGATGAGCCATTTGAATGCCGGCTCAGTAGCCTAGAGGTTAAGCCTCCGTGCGCGAGACCGGATCGTGAATGCTCACTGTTGAGGTGTCCCATAATACTGCGAAACGGCCGTTCAGTGCTCTAAAGTTTTTCATGGTGGTCTAGCTTCAATTAACTCATGATCATGATATTTCATATGTATCGAATAAATCTTTCAAAATCATTTATTCACTCTTAATATTCCAAACAATAAGTGCGTAATACTATGAACAAGGGAATGTAATGTTTACTGAATCAAGAATCAAGAATTAAGGAGATTAGAACCACTTGAATTTCACTCAGTATATGCTAACTGACAACAAAGATCGAATTAGAGAAAAGAGGTGCAATATAGATTTACCCAATCATTTCGTATTCTTATTTGCTTTCTATGAGCATAAAAGTTATGGATCTTTACTCATTTTTCTCTGTCACTGAACTTTGCGGATGATAGTACACCCCTTCGGATTTGGAGTATCTAGCTTAAACATCGACTTAAATCGTGTTAGTGAATAATGGAATTAAATATGTCAAATACATCAATGAGTTTCGGATACGTACATTTCATACAATCGCTGATCCAGATAGACGATCGCGGAAATGAAGTAAAGAAAGCAAAGAGAAGAGAGTGAAGCGAAACGAATCGGAGAATGCATGTGAGCCAACTAGATTTTGCCAACCACGAATCGATATTAATAGTTAAACAAAAATAAGTTACAGACACATAATGGATAGGGTAACTAATCAGCACACATACGATCATATAAAAAACAGTCCAGACTTATAAGTGACAGAGTAAAATGTGGCTTAAGCAGAATGAATAGATTGATCTATCCAGAGGCTAGAATAACCTAAGTAGGCTTGGCATAGTACCAGCCCCTAAAAGTTCCTGAAGTTTCGGCTACGTACAATAGAACTGTCTTGACGTTCGTGTTGAAGATTCTGATTTTGATATTGGTTGGCAATTGTTCCGAATTCCATGTGTTCTTCACCTATAGGAATGCGGCGCTTGCTTCGTCAATCCTTTCATTTAAGTCTGGATCAGATTCTCCTTGATTATCGATCATGCCACCCAGGCACGTCAAACTTTCCACTTTTTTCCAAATCTTGTCCATAAAGTATGATCGGGTTGATTCTGACTGTATTGTACATCATGATCTTGCTTTTTCACTTGTGTATGTTGAGGCCTACTGTTGCACCGTCTTCTGCTACACTGGTTGTTTTGACCTTCATTTGCTGGTGTATAGAATAGAAGAGCTATGTCATCTGCAGAGTCCAAATTGTCTAGTTGCATCCAATCTGTCCATTGTATTCCGTAATTCAGACAACCACTAGAACAGAGAAATAGTGAGAGTGAGCACCCTTGTATGACTCCGGTCCTCATTTGAAATACTTCTATAAACTGTCCCCAGTGCACGACTTTGCAGTGTAGTCGGTCGTATGAATTGCGGATGATGTTGGTGATCTTTTCATCTACTCACAACACAGTGTTGAAGAAAATTCCTTAAGGTTCTATCCACTCTATCGAACGCTTTCTCATAGTCAAGCAAGTTGATGTATAGTGACAAATTCCATTGGATTGATTGCTCAAAAATGATCCGTTGTGTCGCGATTCGGTCTGTGCATTATTGATCATTACGGAATCCGGCCTGTTGATTTTGAAGGTTAGTATCTACGGAATCTTTTATCCGGTTCAGCAACACTGTTGAAAACTTTTCCTGGTACCGAAAGTAGTGTGATTCCCCTGTATTCCTCACACATACTCAGATCTCCTTTCTTTGATATCTTGACTAAGTATCCTTCTTCTCAGTCTGTCAGTGGCACTTGTTCTTCCTCCCAAAATTTCCTGAATAGGACGTGGAGCATGTTTGTGGTTACTTCTATGTGCGACTTCAATGCTTGAGCCGGTATGTTTTCAGGTGCTGCTGCTTCCCCACTGTTGGTTTGCTTGATGGCCATCCTGATTTCTTCGATCGTTGCTGGAGTGACATCTGTAGGAAGGTCTGTGTGTGTTGCTTCGATATTAGGTGGGTTCAGTGTGGCTGGTCTATTCAAGAGTTCTTTAAAGTGTTCTACCCAACTGTTCCTCTGTTCTTGAATCTCAGTGATTCTCTTGCCTTCTTTATCCCTGACTTTTCTCCTTGGTTTACTACATTTCCCTGATAGTTTCTTCGTTGTGTCATACAGTTATTTCATATTTCATCCTTTTGTAGTTTCTTCCGCGTATTTCTGCTTGTCGGCTCCAATGCTCCTCATCATTTGCTTGTTTGCCTCTGTGTATTCGGTCTGTGCATTTACTTTCACTGTTCTTGGTTGGCTGTTGTTAATTGCTATCTTCTTATTCTTCGTTTCTTGAATGCTGTTCGGGGTCTCGACAGAGATCCATTCCTTATGATGATGCTTCTTGCATCTCGGAACCTCCTGACACGTTCAAGTTGGTGCTTCTTTAGCGCGCTTCCAATTATTTTTCATAGTGGTTTCCTCTTCTTCGAGTAGATCGTGTAATGTTTGGGACCTGTTGTTGAGAGCTATGTTGCATTCTCTGAATTTGTCAGTATCTCGAAGGAAGACTATTAAACCCTCGTAATGCTGTTTCCTCAGTCATCCAGTGCTTCCTTACCCTTAGTTCTATCTTGGCCACAACCAGGTGGTGATCTGAAGCCGCTCTCTTGTTTCCACGGAGATCCATATAAACCTTTTTCTAAACTTACACCAATCTAATTAAAGCTAAAGTTTTTGAAATGTACCTATCTTCTACGAATAAATCATTACGTAGCAATCTGTGTCACACACTTTAGTTTTTAATACTGATCGAACTGTAGAAATAATGTTTTCATTGGGGCTTTCAGGCTTAAAATAAATTTAAGAAATGTTGTTCAATCAGGACTAAAATCTAGATAAGTTCAAACTGATCATGACTAAGCAACTGAATAATGTAACTAATACATTCTGATGTAAAGTCCGTCTCTACTGAAGTAGCTCACTTATGATGTCTAGGACTCTACAAATGAGTAATACAGTCTTGTGTTCGTTCGGAAACAAGTTCTTGGAATCACTGTTAACCTTTTGTAGATTCTTCTCGGCTGTTTACAACCTAAAAACAATAATGCTATTGATCAAAAACTCAACAAGTCTTGGATAAAACTGACTCTGATGTATAAATATAGAATAGTAACAGACAATAATTATGGAAGAATTAAAAAGTGCCCAAACGTTTACTTATTTGTAGATTAAATGCACGAATATTCTAAGGTGGAAAACCACGAAGAGCACAGTTATCCTAATCGATGAAATATAATGAACTGATTCCTTTCGTTTAAAAGATATACAGTCATATTCTTAATTTTCAGAAAATGCAAACAGAAATTGAACATACCTGAATATTTTGTAAGTAAGTTTTCAATTGTGAGATTTCTGCAAGTATAGCATTTCTAAAATAAAATAAATGAGATATTTTACAACCGAACATATAAAATTTTTTTGATTGAGATCATGAACCGATTGATGTTAGACCACCACTAAAAACCTGGAAGCAATGGACGACCGTCTCGTCCTATTGTGGTACTCCTCAACAGTACGCATCCACGGTCCCGCTCGCTGGATTCGAACCCAGGGCCTTCAGTCTCGCGCGTGAACGCTTAACCTCTAGACCACTGAGATGACCGGCATCTAACGGTATTAATGTCTAACCTCAACTAATCAGCGAAATTGTGCGACCGTCTTCCATTGTACCGAGGTAGATATCTGTCTCTATTCGACACGGATTAGCTCCACTGGTTACGGCTTCTCACCAGAACTCCAAAAATTCCCTCACAAAGCTAGTCACTAGTGAGAACATGGTAATCATCAGTATAGGGTTGGTGGAGATTATCAATCGGCTCATGATCTTAATCAAAAACTTAATCATCTCCACAACCCTATGCTGATAATATAAAATTTTATCAAAAACAAGTACAAAATGGATTATGTTCAATTTTCTGTATTTCACTGTTGTAAGTGCTTAGCCGTAGATTCTTTGTTTCATTTCATTATTATAATTTATTATAGCAG